>JAUCRC010000003.1:1185000-1195000 GCA_032399595.1 Tetragonula carbonaria
TGAATTTCATTCCGAAAATAATGAACACAGAAACAAGAAACAAGAAAAAATTCAGAGATACGTAAGAGATATGTTCGAATTCTTATAATTCTTTTCGAGGAAAAGAAGTATCCTTACTTTCCCGTCGTCGATAAAAACATCGCGCGAGGGGGGAAAAGTAGGAATTTCATTTGAAATAAGATCAACTGGACTTGTTGTACGATTTTTTTCTTTTTCTTCTTTTTGACAAAACTATAAATCTATACTTACTCGTCGAGCGTAGGAATTTAGCAATTTTATAAACGACGTGTGTATAACGTCATCTTATTCAATTTAGACTTATTCGTAATTTTCATTCAATTTTCAAGACTTACTCGTAACATTCAACTCGAATAATGTTCAATTCGTGTGATCATTCTAATATTCCAAGCATTATTCTGTTATTCTTCTCTACTATCACTTCACAAACAAATAAGAATAGGATATTATCTGAGCTCCTCGGTTATTCGAACCACTTTGTTCTCTGTTCCCTAACATTTCATGATGTTATATATATATATATAACTTATTACTTAGAAGTAATATATATATATTACTAAGTAATAAGTGTTATTTTATTTCACACAGACACACGAAAAAGAAGCAGGCATTTCAAAGGATAAAAAGGATTGATTGATAGAAAATAAATCGACACGAACACTTGTGTTTTATTTCTTTAAAATAATCGTCGAGCGATACATCGTTATGTCATACAAATCACCCGCGACATATATTTATCAAAACATGTGTTATTTATGTATCGCATAAAGCAAACATCGTATTTTATCTCGATAGTTGTGTCAAAGTTGATATTTGCCATACATACATATATATATATATATATATTCCCAAGTGATTTACTTAACAGTTTAGTTTCAAAATAAAATACAAATTTCAATATAAAGCAACGATTGATATTAACAAGTATGATGAAAAAAATTATCACTCAATTATCAGTGGAATGTAACGTGTGAATACTTGCCAAAGTATAGAAATAGCAACGCAAAAAAAAAAAAAGGAAGAAAAAAAGAAAATACAAAGAAACCATTACTGATCGTGGATTATCATAGATGGATATATTTATTCATGCTTATCTGTAAGCTTCTCAATTTCTTTTCGTATGTTCTCGCCAGTCTGTCCGATAAATGTTTTCGTCTTCTCCAAAGCGTTGTTCAAGTCCGAGTGCTCGAACGCCTCTTTCACGTCGTCGAACATCTTCTTCGCTTTGTTCGCCAGATCGTCGAGCGTGCTCGTTGCGGTTTCCTGCGGCGATTGTTGCGCCTCGTCGGGCACAGGTGTGGCCTAAATAGCAATGAAACAGAGAGAAGGAAAAAAGGAATTAAGAATAACAATTAAGAATATTCACGAATTCGAGATTTAATTGTTCGAGAAGTGAACCATATACAGTCTACTCACCTGCAGCACGTAAACTAGGCAGACAAATAGGAGAACGAACAGGAGATATCGAGTCATACTGTTGCAATCTATTTGTTGTCACTTTTACTTGTCGATGAAGAAAAAGAGATTCGACGGATGTCGAAGGAACGCGGAGAATTTCCGTGCAGTTACAGAGACGGCAGTGAACTGCTCTGGAAGTGCTGGCCGCGAAGTGCGAACCACGATAAAACGAATTAAGATCACTCTAATAACCACTTGAAAGCCTTTGACACTTCTAAGTTGTAACTTCTCTAATCGTAAGATTATTTCTCGCTCGTTCAGCTTAAACGAAGGCCGACGCGTGCGCGCGTTGTTTCTCCTTCGTTCAACTCGAACAAAGTGAACTGCTCCTCGATCGAGCCCTCCGCTTTTCATGAAACTAATTATCCCGTTTTACGTCATGAATTTGCATTTTTCATACCGTTTTATCAACACTCTGCGGAAATTGTGCAACCTCGCCGTATATTTTTTCATTTCTTTCCGAGAATTTTACAATCGTGATTACGCAACTTCTACCATGTTTATCGTAATTAAACAATTTAAATAAATGTTTGCACATATATATATACACATATATACATATATACATATATATACATATATACACACACACATATATACACATATATACACATATATACACATATATATACATGTATATACATATATATACATATATACACATATATACACATATATACACATATATACACATATATACACATATATACACATATATAAACATATATACACATATACATATATATACATATATATTCATATATATACATATATATTCATATATATACATATATATTCATATATATACATATATATTCATATATATACATATATATTCATATACACATATATATACATATATATACACATATATAAACATATATAAACACATATAAACACATATAAACATATATACACATATATACACATATATAAACATATATACACATATATAAACATATATAAACATATATACACATATATACACATATAAACATATATACACATATATACGCATATATACACATATATACTCATATATACATATATATGTATATATACACACACATATATATATGTATATATACATATATATTCACACACACACACACACACACACACACACACACACACACACACACACATATCCGTGAAGTGTTCGTAGAATTTCCTGCTTCCTGAATCATCTTCTCAAAATTGCTATTGTAGCTCTTAATAAAATAGTATTATTTTTCTTGCGTGAGTTTCTCTTCTTTTTTTCTTTTTTTTTTCAATGAGGATTTGCAAAAATGTGTAAATGACAATCTTTCCTTTTTCTTTGTGAAAATTTGCGAAAGCTCTCTCGGTGTAAAACGAAATTACGAAACAAACCATCAGAATCATCGTTTTTTTGGTTGTTCGCATAATTACATATATGTATTGAATTCGACGTCAATTCGAAATGAAACAGATTAATCGTAAAATTGCGTGCAATTACAGGGTGAAAAGTGTAATTCGAAATAAAAATGATATTTTTATTGCGTATATATGTATATGTGTATCATGTGTATAATATAATATATATATAATATATATATATATATATATTGCGTGCAATGTTAGTACAGTTTAGTTATTATACATGTTAATTATAATAAATTACTACATTCTAGAACACTTGTAAGAGAGCAATTGGATTTTGGGTGTACAGCGAATTATACACGAATCAGGTTGCTATGTCGTGTGTGAAAAATTATTCCGACAGGTAAAGGAGCCTAAAAAAAAAGATATATCTACATTTTAATTACATTGAATTCGAATTTAATTGTATTTAAATTTGCTAGAAATAAATATTATTATAATTAAATAAAATATTACATCGTTATTACGAATCACTATAATAATGACGTTACAACTAAATTAATATCATAGTATTAATTTTATGGTACCAGTACTATACTATAATAATACTATAATATCATAGCTAAGTTGTAATAAATTTATTGCTAATATTTATTATCATAAAAGTACGACTAAATTGCACGAAGGGCGAAAAGGGAAGAAACGAATAGTAATTACTGGTTTAAGAAAATGATGAGTATATTCTACTCATCGAAAGTGATGCTTTGCGAGGAAGATTCGTTCGTCGTGTCGCTTGTACTTTCGGACATTGTCGATTTATCGAACAGCCCGTAAAGCTGCAGTATTTCGATCAAAGTCTGCGAGAATCCCGACGCAGAGAATCCGTTGAGAAACGCTTGCAATATGTCGACGCCCTCCTCGAAGAACGCCAAATACCGATACAACCTCTGGCGAACGTGAGTTATCAAATTATCGGCCGTCGTCTCCACCCACGTGACCGTTTCGGCGAACAAGTCGGCTATCTCCCCCGCAGGATTCAACACGTAACCATAAAACAAGCTCAACGCCTTCTTGCCAAAGACAACGACGCTGTTCTCGAATTTTTTCAACGTGTGCTTCAAGTCGAACTGGAAGTACGCGAACAGATGCATGACGTGATCAGTGAACTTTTTCACATTGTTCACCAGTTTGATCACGCTCTTCGCAATGGGAGTGATCACGTGAAGGTACTTCCTCACGATGGCCATCAACGATTTCAGGCTGTCAGGGTGTTTCAGGAACTCCTCGAAACGCCTGACCACGGCTTCTACGAGCTGCGACGCGTCTCCGTCGAGTGCAAGCTCGGCGAACGAAACCACGTCCTCGGTTATGTTCAACGCGGCGACGAACGGCGATCCGGGCTTGAAGTCTTGCACGATCGACGCGACGTAACGTATGACCTTGTTCAGTTCGCAGAAATATTCGTGAACCATGGCGCCAACTTTGTGCCGGTGGCCATAGTTCAGGGCCGTTGTCTCGCAGGAATCGTTCCCCGGTTCAGATTGGGAACTCTGCTCAACCTCCGTCTCGGACACAGTTTCAGTCTCCGTGAATTTCCAGCTAACGTCTGTCGCCTCGCGTTTTGACAGCAGGTTCGACTTGTTCGCAACGTTCTGAAATGGTTCAATGATAACAACGTTGATTAGACAAGTCTCGGCACGAAAATCGCAATTCTAAATGTCACGGTGTGTAGAAAATAGAGAATCACCGTCGCTTCATCTTCGATCGTCGTCATCGTCGTCCCTGGATTGCCTTTCTTCGCCTCCTTCTCTGCCGTCGTTGTGAATAATTGCAATGGCAATTGCAAGACGCTAGGTAGTTCATGGTGACGCGATTGAAATAAAGGGTTGCTTAGTCCTTCTTCAATCGCTGCCGTTAGAACAGTTTGATTTTCATCGGCAGCAATGAACGTCGCGGTGGCATCGAACACCGCGAGAAGCAAACAGATCCTCAAACACCTGTGCTCCATTCTTTCTTTCAGCTTCCTTCTTTCAGACAGCAGTTATTGCTTTTTAGCTGATGATGGCAGCTTCATATATCCAGGGTGTTCGTATCTTATTTTAGCAAACCGCACGCACACCGTGCGCAAATTTCGAAAGTTTTCAGATGATTAACTGGAATATCTTTCGATTCAGATATGACTTTACGTGTTTGAGAAACCAACGAGAAAAGCACGTATTTAATTCTTCGGCGATTACTTACGCATGTTAGATAACGAATTAAATCAAGTTGAACGGAGAAGAGAAAACATGATTTGATCGTTTACTCGTGTCACATCAGATTTATTTTAACTTTATCTTTTGCTAACTTTAGTTCCTGATTGATATATTTTAATTTGATCTAGTACGTTGCTTCGCACGTATATACAGGGTGGGCCAAAAGTTTCTTCCCACCTATTTTTTTTTTTTTCTTTTTCTAATAAAACATAAAATATCAGATATAAGGAAAGAAACTAATCTTATTAATTTTGAATTAATAATAAAGTTTTAGTAGGAAGCGATTTTTGGTCCACCCTATATTAATTTTGTATTAAAATTTATACGACGTGATAACGATGAAATCTCACAAGAACAAGTATTCGATCAAAAAATTTGCTCAGGTGGTAAAGGGGGACAAAAAAGTTTGAGAACCCCTGTTCTATGCACAAAATTTTTCTAATGGCGACGGGTTAGTAATCTAATGAAATTGGATATTCGATGTGACGCGGTTAGATATACATGTCAGAAACTGTTTTAAAGTTCAATGATACAAGTCTCTCTCTCTCTCTCTCTCTCTTACAAGTGGTTTAGGTTCTTGAAATTATTTATCTTATCGTGAAGTGAGACTTTGTTGAAATTATAAATTTAATTCAATGTGCACCTCGATCTGAAAAGGAAATCGGCGAACAGTTATGCAAGTTCTATATAGTAAGATTATAACATATTTCAGCGCCATTGCAATCGAGTAGCAGCTCTTCAAATTACAGAATGAACAAACAACGATAGCTAGATTGTAGATTGTAGATTTTCCGAATACATGTTGTCATCTTGCAAACTTCAGACTACAATTAAATTGCAATCGACGATCGCTTACACGCTTAATGTTAGTGTTAATTCCTAGGCTTCTGGCTAAACGAAACGGAATAAGCAGAAAATCGCATCGTGTAAACTTCTAAACGTGTATCATTCGCAAGGAATAAAACGCACGAACATTTCCTTTTCTCGATTTATATTTTCGCAACCTTCGAACGTGCCTCGACGAAAAAACGGAAGCTGCAAGCTGCGAACTTGTTTATGAAAACTTGTTAATGAAACACACGTACCGTTCCCTGAGAATTCTAAATATTACCATTTCACATCAATCAACGTGCGAAAGTTTACCGAACATTATTGCCGAGGCGTATTATGTATTTATAAATTAAAACGTTCATAAACATTCCATCGTTACGGAAATTGTTTCAATACCCAAATTGTGTAAATACCTTAGCATCGAAGTATTTTCTTTCGTTTCATGCGAAAACGCATAAACGAAATAAAGGAGAACTATCACTGAACGAAAAAAATTGCGCTAATGCTTTAAATAGTAACGTGCTGTGCATATGCACGAATTGTACAACGTATGCGTATATGTATATAAATACATACATTGTACTTCCTTTGAAAGACTCATCGTGTTCTACCATATGGTTCTCATACCAAAAAATCTCCCTTTTCCGCTTTACAGAGTATTTCACGAAGTGTTGATAGGTGCGCTTAAACCACGAAAGCCGAAGAAACATTGTAAATTTCAGCGGACAGCAATGCATAGCACTAAGAACTCCTATTTCTCTTTAAATTATTAGTTGAAAACAACGTGTAATTTTACAAATTCACAGTTATCATTCACAGATACCGTAGCTACTCATTCAAAAATAATTTTCTGCTTGCACGGGTAATATTTAAAATTGTTCGAAAATATGATAATTTTTATCAATTTTTATCAACGTATTTTATTTGCAATGTATATCTTGAAAAAATTGAAAGAAATAAAATGAAATACGGTAATATTGCTAAATATTAATTCAGAATAATTAACAAACGATTAATTCATTAAGCTTACTTTATAATTTAACTTGTAACTTTATATCTACATAAATTTAATGCAATTACAATTACAATTATATTAAAAAATAATGTACATATATGTATTTTATAATTTTTGTACAATTTTTAATTTATTTTAATTGGTTTCCATTTCATATAAAAATTCTGCGCAAAACTTTTCAATTTTTCATTATATGTATAAGAAAAATATTTTTATTCGATATATTATTGAAAACGGTATAGGAAAGAACAAAAGACATAAAATTAATGTTAAAAGAAACTCTTTTATTGCTCAATATTTAATCCTCTTAGTTATATACGTATACATACTAATGTAAATGCTTTTTAACTGTAAGGATTAAATATATAGGTATCACGTTTTTTAACAAATTATCTTAGATATAGCCTAGATTTTGGATTGCTGAAGCTATTGTCAATAATCCGTTCTTGAACAATTATTTTGCCTGGAATATAACCTGGTATTGATGGCCCTAAATGTCCACATGGTTCTTCTACGCTGTCTTCTTCAATTTTTTTATTACTTATTTCTTGATTGTACCTTATAGATTTTGCATTTATGGAAGTTGCATCTACAGGTGCGTAACCCAAATCTCTATAAATAGTTAATATACACAGTAAATAAATATATTTTTTGCAAATGTTAAAAATTTCTTACATCGTTAAGCTTACTTGTAGGAAATAAGACTTTCTGACATTTGATCAGAAACTTCCTCTTTTGTTATACTTTCGCGTTCGATTGCCTCAAGCTCCGCAAGTCTAGCTTCTTCTTGTTCATCATAAGAACCAATAACAATAGTTTTTTGAGGTGCTATTTTTAGTTCTACAACAGGCTTATTGACGGTTACCAGTTTTTCTTCTGCAATATCAAGCATTTGATTTTCAGTTTTTCCATCGGTTGGTATTGTACGATGACCGAAGGATAATTTATCTTCTGGAACAAATTGTTTTCCTTGTCTGTAAATTATATTTGGAGCATGAAGATTTTTATATGCAAGAGTAAGAGAAACTGCATCTGCTGGCGTTGCCGGGGCTGAATTATGTTCTTGAGTTTCGCCTAGAAAATATGCAAATCTTTTTTATATTTCCATACTGAACTAATTATGATTTATAATTTGATAGTTATTAAACCTGTTGCATCGTCAAAACAATCCGAAGAACTGCTACCCATACTCATTTTTGGATATTGTTTTTGCCTGTTTCTATTATTTAAATGAGCATAAATCAGGGGTAAATTATACATTGCAGAATTTGTTTCACCAAGTGTTCCAAAATTCATATTTCCGTATGATGTTTTGGATATAGTACTGGATGTAGTATCGGAGGAATCTAATACAACTGTTTTCGTTTTCCCAGTAGCTGTATTTATACAAATTTCATATGGAACTGACGGAGGACAACACACAAATTTGCCAGGATAAGCTGGCGTAACTTTAGTTTTTTCTATTATTTTTCCACTATTAGGTACCACTGGTGGAAGAGGATAACACAAGTCACCAATCGGTGAAAACCTAGAAATGAATATTTAATAGAGAAATTTCTGCATGCTTTCTCTCTTCTCTTGCTTGTTACACTATTAAAAAGATAAAAATATATATTTATTTAAAAGACAAATATACCTGGGTGCAATATTGCCATCAAAACTTATAGAATCCTCAGTCTCCAAAGTTTCTATTGTTTCCTTCTTACAGTTACAATCAGGCTTAGATTTATTAGGATTATTAGAGCAAGATACTTTAACTTCAGATCCTGAAGAACTTGAGATACCATCAGTATATACAACTGAAATGTTTTCACTTTGTACATTTGAAGTGCTGCCTGTACTTTGATTGTTTTTACATACACAACTATTTGAGTTGTTGCAATTGCTAGAACTGGAGTTTTTTTCATTTTGTGAATTAGAGCAATTTACTTGAATATTCTTTGCAGTTGCAACATCCTTAATTTCTTGTGGTGATATATAATACGTAGGTTTTGGTAGTTTTTGAGCTTTTACAACGACTTCGCTACAGCTACAAGGATTTGAACCTTTGAACAATAGAATTTAATGAGTAATTTTTAACAAAAGAGAAAGTTAGAAGATTGTATCACAAAAATTATTTTATACCTGAACCCAAGCCTCCGCACGTGCATCCCTCGCTTTGAGCCTGAAGTACCAAGCATGCTACTATCAGGATGAAAAGAACGTTTAATATCGAAGACTTCATATTAATGATTCTCGTTCTGTGTTTCATCCTTAATTCTGACGACTTTATATACACAAAGAAAAATCTGAATTCAATGCTAGCTTACGTAATTTTGTAGCATACTGTATTTCCTGTTATCTTTAAAGATATCTTGAAACTTCCTGTATTTTTTCACAAGCAGTTATTCCTTTTGTGCATAGTATTCATACTTGTTAAATTTTTTATAAATATAAACGAATATACATCTGTATTACATTATATGTTTAACGGATGAAGAACGTTGCACGTGATAATTTGACGAATCGATATTTCCGTATTATTTTCATGTTATTACTACTAACTACGCCGTGAAGGAAAATTTCCATGATTTCAGTTTCACTTGATCACTCGATCAACGATATGTTATTTTTTAGTAAATATTTTATTTATTATAAAATATGAATTTTATAATTTATATAATAAGTGCTTATAAAGTAACGTTTGCTAATTAATCATATAATAATGTATTTACATCTATGTACAATACAAAATACGGTACATCGTTTATTTCTTATTACTACTTATTAAAAAAATCAGCTGCTCTTTGCCTTTGAAGGGGTAAATTAAGTAAATTATCAGTAAGAACAGGGCCTTGACATCGTGTATTATTGTTTTTCAATTCAAGGTGATTCTCAGATTTTGAAGTTGTATTTATTCGTGGTGTGCTGGGTGTTCTGATACCTATCAATGGTGTTCTTGAAGATGATATTCTTCGTGGAGTTGGCGTGCTTGCAATTCTAAGTTTTTGAGTAGCCAATCTTCTAGCTGCTGGAGACATAGTACTCAAACGATCTATAGTTGATCTTGGCGATGGGCTATAAAAAAAAAAAATAAAGATAA
>JAUCRC010000003.1:1200000-1227500 GCA_032399595.1 Tetragonula carbonaria
CGGGTGACGACGAAGAGATTTAAGAAGTAGACAGAGACGAAGGTTGCAGACGTAAAGCGTAAACAGTCGAGGTGCGATTTGACGCGCACACGGACCATCCAACGAGCGCAACGTCTCTCGCTCTCTGAGCGTATGCTTTAAGAATCCCGAGGAAGAAGCGAGCAGAGAGGCTTCCCCCGATGGCTGGAATCTGTAAATCTGTCATTGCGGCCATATTCGTGTGGCTGGTACCCGCAGGATATGAACTTCTGCTCGTCGTATATGCCATCATCGTATACGAGACACGCTGGATCTACACACGCCTCTCGTCTTTTGAGAGGCTTCGCATCGAAACGAAGGCCCCCCTCCCCTATTCCTCGAAATAACAAATGTTACCTCTCTACCGTCTCTTCGCGAAAGATCTCTGTGAAAAGAGAGTTTCATATGATTTCCCTGCATCGTCCACGACGAGATCGCGGACAGAGGAATTTTACAATCACGGTTCTTTCACGATTCTCCTTAGTTCAGAAACGATAGAGTTTCGCGAGTTTGTCAATTTCTACGATTTCGTGGTGTAGAACTTGAAGACCAATAGGAAAAGGAATTTAGAGGCTGCTGGTTGATCTACATTTTTCAGGTAGTCCCCCCTCCACCACCGTCTGTTTATTTTGCTCGCCATTGGCTGGTTGAGTGGAAAGAGAGCGGTCACAGTTTTCGTCGAATGCTCTTAAAAACCGTACCGGTTGTAGTATCAAACCTGCATGGAAACTATAAAAGCCCTGACAGTCGTCGTCACACGTATATATACGCGGTATTCCTTCTGGTAGCCAGCGATGACGGATTCATAGCCCGTGGAATAACGCAAGACCTCAAGACCAAGATGTTTCGGTTTACCGACGCACGGCTCTCCCTCGCTTTTTCTTCCTATTTCTCGCCTTTTTTCTTCTTCTTCTTCTTCTCCGTTTCTATCCTACCGAGCGATTCATTTGTCGGTCTTTGATCCGAGACCAACAGGCTACCAGCGGAAAATTAGTGAAATTTATCGAGCAATTGCTTTCCCTGCGGCTGCCATCTGTCACTTTTGCTCTCCTTATTTCCAGCGCTGACCTGGCCCCGGTGCCATCTTATCGCGGAATATCATTTTCAACGAGTACGATTTCCACTCCAAAGATGGAGCCCGTATTTGCGTGGGCGAGAGGCAACAAGCGACACACACCAGGCATGCTTCGAGCACGCTTTTTCTTCTCAAAGAAAGAACGTTGCAATGTTTTTCGTAACAATTATGCAGTCTCTCTCTCTCGTCTGTTCGTTGAAGGAAACTCGACTTCTTTTCAGACGAAGTTTTACTCGACTTCTTTTCACGACGAATGAAAGTCGTCGCCGGAGAAAGGCGTTTCCACCTTTGAGCGTCGGTGATACGTATAGATATACATGTATCTGCAGCAACAGCTGGTTCCAGCGAAGAGGATCCAGCCCACCAGCAACGCAGTGTCAGCCAACCCTCCTCCTGTTAGGGTTAAGGGTTAACTTCCACTGGTACCTACGAGGAAGATGAAAGAATCAGCGAATATGGGCCGACGGACGGCGTTTTTATTACCGGCGCCGTCACGCGTCACCGATGAACGCCGTGCCTGCCTCTCTGCAGACGACGAAAATTGTCTATACTTGCACCGGGTTGCCTAAAAACGTGAGACTTCTCCTCCTGCTCCCTTCTCCCTTGCTGCTCCTCCTCCCAGAGTCAAATGAAAGAAAGAAATTTGGAATTGTCATCGAACGGTTCGTTTCTCAACGAGGAGCGACAAAACGTGGACAAGCTGGAATGGCCACGACGATTTACATTTAGCATTGTCGTCATTTGCGAAGTTAACACACGCGGACGGGATATCATGAATGGCTGTGAAACTGTTTCGTGAATGCAACAGGGAAAGATGCTCACCAAGAGTCATTAACGATACGGTATATATGATATGTTTACACAACGACGTTCCTCGCGTCGCCATCAATCATAGCGCACGTCGGTCCATCCGTTTTTCTACACTTAGGAAGAGACTCTGTCAGACAGGAGGTGACGTATGCTCGAGTTCTATGTTACCTCGCTTTGTTGGCATTTTATAGTTTGTCATTTCCAACAGTCCCGGCAGTCAAATTGTGCCACATTTGTGTTATGTATATCAGAACCGAACGTTTAGCAGAGTGGCAATTTGAGAATTTCCTTCTTTGACAAATTTCGACGACCCGAGATTTGGGCAGAGGGGAGAGGATAATTCGAAGGGAAGAAGAAGTCGGAGACCAGATATCACGAGGTGGAACCCACGGAGAAAGGGAATTCGTAGAAGGTAAAATGTAAAATGTAAAATGAGTTGACTCGTTTTTTGAACTCGAGTGCTTTGTGTGATTTCAGGTTTCTCGTTTACTTCGTATAAACTATTCATTGTCGTCTATCGGACACGTTGTGTAACATAAGAAGACAAGAAAGTTTCGAAACACAACAAGTGCACAGAATACTTGAAGAATAATTTATTAAGGCACTTAGTAGCCTTAAGCTCTCTCGTGGGTTGTCACGGTGCGTTTACTTTCCCGTCTTGGCTCGAGAGCGTTTTAGGCTCGTTTGGCATTTCAGACACCCTGTATAAATAGATGCACTTTGCTCCTACAAAAGGCACTTTCTTTTTCGACCAGCCCGCTACGGACCTACGACACCAACTGATTTGTATCACGCGATTTGATCGTCGTGAAACAACCCAGTGGAAAACTCGGTGATTCTTTCTCTTACACTTCTGCAAGATCCTTCGGTAAATCACCATTAAACGTAGGATTAGGACTCATTATAAATCTTACGCGTTTCAAAGTAAATTAAATACATCGTTCGACGTCGAGTGCTTCTTCTTCTTTTTTTTTTTTTTTTTTAAATAAATAACAAACAAGGTTTATGTAAAAGCAACGACTTAACAACGATTTACCTAAGGATCCTGCGTCGAGAAAAATAATAATGGCGATCGTACACATCGTTCATCGTGTTCTCAATTTTTTTCACAATTTTTTCTTTATGTCTTACTTACACGAAGATAGGCATGTATAACTCACGCGACAATACTATAACATAAAATACTTAATAACAAATTAATCGACATCATCTTTGGCATACATAACTTTGTCAAGTGTTTCTCATGTTATCAAGGCACGGTTTCTTCAACTTGTACTCTGTGCAACGCTTATCTTCTATCGTGTTGTTACATATATATTAACTTTGGCGTCGAATATCATTCCGATAAATATTTCCATCGAACAATTTTTAATACGTTATTGACCGGAGAGAGATAGAACGTCTTCTGATGTAACAATTGATAACTGGATATCAATATGATGGATATACAATTTGATTGTGGCCACTGAGCGATATTTGAATTTGAATTCTGCGAAATTTCTCAGTTTGCGGAGAGACGTTATTCGAGTGGCTTTTCTTCGTCAGTTTTAGGAAAAGTTTCTACAAGAAGAAGAAAGCCCCGGTCAACAACGCGTTAACAAGCAAAAAAGAAAAAAAAATCCACTCCCGTCAATCGTAATCACAATTTCATCGAAATTGTTTGTGAGAAAGAGAAAGAGAGAGAGAGAGAGAGAGAAGAGATCCGAGTTACCGTGGCCCGTAAAGCGACGGTCCAGCGTGAGGATGATGAGGATGCGCAGAATAGTGGACGGAGTTGATGTGCGCTGTTGGTTGCCCGTGGTGTCCAGGATAAGTCCAAGGGCCAGCGGCGGTGGTGCCATAAAACTGATGATGCTCCTGGCTGGATATGCTCGGTATCTGCACGCTGGGTATCGTGTTCACGTAGTTCGACGCCAAAACGCTGGTGCTGCCGGTTGCTGGTCTCTTCGCTGGATTCTGCATGCTCGTGACCGCGACCGAGTCGCACTCGTCCGACTCGCAGTCGCGGAAACCCTTGGCGAATGGATTGCTAGCGATCTTCAGCTGGGTGATACGATGGTTCTGGTAAGCCGTGACCGCGGTGAACCGAGTTTCCGCGAACGTGAACGTTTTGAAGTTCTCGGTGCGTGGATCGGGCGCGGAACCTGGCGGCGACGGTGCCACCACAACGTGACACCGTGGTTGATACCGATGCATCGAGTTCAGGATTATCTGCGAGAAAATGTGAAACGACAACAAATGAAATGAACAAAATGAACCATCGAATGTAAACTTGCAGGTAAATCGATCGGCATGCCGAGTCTTTCCGTCAAACGTGATCGCGTTTTTTGTCACGGGCTATTTCTATGATTCGTGCGATTATTACCGACTATTATTATCGATAGATGGCGGATTAAGAAGAACGTGGATCAAGGAACGAGAAGAGAGAAAAAAGAACAAAAACACACACGTGAGGATGTTCCTGCCCTTAGAAAAAAGGACCAGCGGCGGTCACAATGTTTGACAGCCACCGAGAGACTCGGTGACTAATTAGTGTAAAAACTAACCCCCCCGATTTTCTTCTGGCAATCCGACACCTTCGTCCTTCCTCTCGTACACACTGGCATATGCTAGAGGGCATGTGTTTCTTTGAATACACGGAAAAAGGAGTGCGGGCTGGGGGGACGGGACGGGACGGGACGAAACGAGGAAAGAAGAAGAAGAAGAGTCATCCTCACGATATACAGAACACGCGTGTATGCGTGTGGCCCGATGCTACGCTGGCGACCAAAGTGCGATTTTGGTTACCATTGTAACCAAATCTTCCTCGGACGCTCGCTTTGTTTCACTTCTTTTCGTTTGAAAGTATTTCACTCGGAGAGCCAGAATTTTCCATATAGTTTCGACCAGACTCGTCTCAACAGACGCTTTCGTTTTCAAACGTTTCTTTCCCCGACGACGAGCGTCTTTGAAAAACACAAAGGGGCGCCAATTAAGAAAACTGAAGATCGTTAAGCGTTTCAACGCTGGATTCCAGCGTTTTTTTTTTTTTTTTATAAAACCCGATGGCACGTCTTTCCGTGCGCAATTAAAGGAACAAACTGTCCCATATAGCGCGTGCAAAGAGGAGGGGGGTCTGTCTCACAACCCTCGCCCGCGAGTCAGAATTCTTTCTGCGGGAAACTGCAATAAATTTCTCGAAACACGCGGAAACACACGAGCCAAAGAGCCTGTTCTTCTTCTTCTTCTTCTTCTTCTTCTTCTTTCGGTTTTGAAAAAACGGCCTGACGTTTTCAAGAAAATCTGACGAGGCCCGACTGATCGAGATATATAATCTCCCATCCACGGATTCTCATCTGCCGCCGAATGGGGATTTACTTCTGTCTCTTTTTTCCCACAAGGATCATCAACGCAACACCGATAAACTTCGAGTCCGAGTTCGAGAGTCTTTCCGGCTGAACTTTCTAGCCAAGGCGCCGCTAGAAAGGTGAGAGATTTTTAAAATTTTCAATCAGAACAAGCTGTCAGACGCGATCGACTTGCATTTCAGATGATCGACGATAACACGTTGAACGACGATGCGGTTGCACGCGTTTTGAAGCAAATGTACGAGAATCAAGAGCAACCAGATGGAAATCAATTGCGAGAGGACGAGCTGCGACATTGCGCGTGCTTGGTGGATGATGATGTTACAACGTGAAGATTTCGCACACTGTGATCAACGACTGACGAATCAGCCGAAGGCAAATTCTGATTAATATCAGCATGCCAATATGCTTCAACACTCTAAGAGGCACGCTTCATCATCTTCAGTGGTGTGCCTGACACGTTGAAATTTGGCACGGATACGCAGGCACGATTATTTTTGGCCCAACTGGTGCAGGTGCATTGGGACATAATGAAAAGTAACGGAGGGTTGAGAGAAAAAAAGAATCTCACGAGGTTACAAATTACAATGTAATACACTACTCTAATAGAGCCTTTTGCTCTCGCGTACATGATCACACTTCTCTTTCAACTCATTTGCACGAGCGGTTCGTCAAAAATCTTGTACATTATATTCATTAATCACGCATTGTCCTTTGTACTTTGATACTTCGTTAGAATCAGTTAGTATTGACAAGGGAATAGTAAATATTTCAATTGCATCAAATTGCGAATAATTTCACAAATTATACATGATTGATCGTACAAGATTCGATAATGGGTCTATTGTCAGTTTTATTGTTGCTGTACACGCATCGATGACAGACATTGTAATTTAAGTCGCCGTGTATGCACAAATATTCAACTTGAATGCTACAGTTAAAATGTCTCATCTAGCATTTGAGACACGTATTTGTGAAATGCTTAGAATTCCTTAAATATTTTTATCGTCAGTTGTTTTGGGACAGTACCTAAATACCTTTAATAGAAAAAAATGATAAAACTTTGGTTTCTTTCAGTATATGATTGACAGAACATTTTATTAAGAAGAACAGTTGTTCCCCACAATATAGAAAATGGAGTGGCATAACAATTTTCTGTTACGAAGTTTTTTAATTTAACAAACTTTTAAACTAAAAGTCAAACAACCAAGAAGATTTAGTTTTTAGTCCGAGATATAGCTTTCTGCGTTACTGGAATGTTAATTGAAAAATGGAAAAATTCTCTTACGCGAGTCGTAAACACATCCAAAGTTTTACCATGCTTCTTTTTCCCAGGCTTCCACAGCTTAGTTTATATTACCACTGTGTTTACGTTACTTTGCGTGCGGTATAGTTTCTAGTGCCGACGCATAGAAGAAAGGGAATTAATAAGGCGTAAACAAAGTGGGAACGTGCATCATTCGTGAAATTCGACGAGAGGTAAAACTTATACCACCGATCACAATCTTAAACTAACGTTCGGTAGTTCGTGCCGGCATGGAATGATTTACTTCTCAAATTTCTTCGATTTCCCCCGTTTAAAATATCCGAAGAAGTATTTTGCAGAAGAAGTATCTCCCAAAGGGAAACGATCCGTTTCGTTAGCGATAAAGCTTCGTCTGCCAACAAGGCATAAATCCGAGCAACGTGTTAAAACAATTACCACTACTAATTACTCGTAAGACGATAATAGCTCCTAATGAAACCATGCTTCATTGTCGCGCTGCGTGAGCCCGGATTTATTGTTTCCCTGCCGATGAAACGGTTCCGAGGGAGAACGTGTCATAAGCAAAGCTTATTGCGATTTTTCACGATCAGTCGAGAGATTCACTCGTTGATCAATAAAGAGGAAGATGAATCGTCGAAAGGGTGACACACTCGGCGGATTAATTGTCTCGTAAAAAACTTTCGCGTATCGTCGCGGGTAGCGCCGTTGTAATTTCTCCGGAGGAGGACAGGCCTCGTATCTCAGGTCAATTAAGGCGAACTCGTCCGTAAACGACAAGCACATGGAACGCGATACTCCCATGCATCCCTCGTTCTACTTTATTATAGGTGTCTCTCTTCCGTTTCGTGTCACTTTCGAAAGGCGACTTGCCAGTGTGTATCACGTCGCGTCTCCAGCGAGAGTTTGAGTAAAGCTCAAATGAGAAGAAGAAAAAAGATAGAAAAAAATAAAATAAAAAGAGACCGCGAAGAACGAGATTTCACGATATATATCCTGTTAGTTGCAATCGGCGGGCAGAGTGTCGACCGGTCTCACCAGTTGACTCGTGTTTTCCCTTGCGTTAGTCGTTTCAATGTTTGACACTCGGGGTAATAATACAGGATATTATATCTCGTGAAATCACGTTCTTCGCGATCTCTTTTTATTTCATTTTTATTTTATCCACTCACGTGCCCGTTGTCGTCGAGCTGATTGTTAGTGAGTTTCAGCTTGTCGAAGGAAACTGGTTGCTTCGTCCAGTGAGCGCCGCTCGCAGGGCTGTCAGGGTGTACGTGAATCCTTGGGGGTGAGACTGGATCCGCGCGACCAGCGACCACCCAAGCGCTACTGTGAAAAGCGTATCTGTATCGTTTGTCATCGCAAGGTACGAAATCCATAACTAGCAGATAATCGGTAGTAGGGTCCAAACCGAAAAACCGACACTGTAAAAACAACGATTCAGATTCTCTTACACAGGTACGATCTTCATCCGTGCCTTGCGTATTTCATGCCTTACGTAGAATATTCACGTGCAAAATGGCGAACCTGAAAAGTGGGGAACATCCTTCTTCCAGCCTTCGTCACGATCATCTCCGTGCCCAATTGATGAAACTCTTCCCAAAGTGGTTTCGCTTCCAATGCAGCTCCGGCGCCGACCAGTGCCGGATGAAGGGGCCTCTTCGAGCTGGCCTCGTCCGTCGAATTCCCGCCATTCTCGCTTCGATGATGGTCGCTGTGATTCCGACTGTTGTTGTTGCTGTCGTTGCGCGATTGAACGGCGGTCGACGAAGGGATGGATGAACCAGTGATGCGAGGTGTTAGCGATTCGCCTTTCGACAAGTTTGGGCTGCGGGATCGTTTCACTCTGCCCGCCGATTGCAAACATGCTGCGATACACACACACACACACAGGTTACAGAATATCAGAAGAAACGTTCTGAGAGAGATGTTCTTTTTTTTTTCCAGCGACGTGCCTGATTTGAACACATTGTCGACCGGTCGCCAGTTAACTAGTTGTTTTAATTTCTCACACTCGGGGTAATACGGGATATATCGTGAAATCTCTCGTTCTTCGTGTTCGTTTCACTCGAAGAGAGGAAATTACTTTCATCGATATTTAGCTTTTTATCGCGATGTTGGCTTTAGATCGTGACGGTGAAGGATTTTTCAACGATTTATCCGATTGTCCGAGTGATCTTGAAATGATAGTTAGAGCGACGTGGAAATTGATAATTTATCGGAAGACAGTTATGAATTAGGCCCTCGAAAACGGCAAATTTGCAAAATCTGTCGTGTATCATTACACGTAGGTGGGTGATTGCTGTACAGTTTATCGCACCAAAAAAAAAAAAAAAAATTACTGAAATATACCACGTGAGACAAAATATAATATATATATATATATACAAGAAATATACAAAATTCATTCCGTCACCAATAAAGTATATCGAATATTTATATATTTATTTAGATTGTTTCGCTTTACATGCTCAATAGTAGGTGACTGTGAGATGAATTAGGCCCTCGAAAACGGCAAATTTGCAAAATCTGTCGTGTATCATTACACGTAGGTGGGTGATCGCTATACAGTTTATCGCACCAAAAAAAAAAAAAAAATTACTGAAATATACCACGTGAGACAAAATATAACATATATATATATATATACAAGAAATATACAAAATTCATTCTGTCACGAATAAAGTATATCGAAGTTTATTTAGATTGTTTCGCTTTACATGCTCAATAGTACGGTGACTGTGAGATGAATTAGGCCCTCGAAAACGGCAAATTTGCAAAATCTGTCGTGTATCATTACACGTAGATGGGTGATCGCTATACAGTTTATCGCACCAAAAAAAAAAAAAAAAAAAAATTACTGAAATATACCACGTGAGACAAAATATAACATATATATATATATACAAGAAATATACAAAATTCATTCCGTCACCAATAAAGTATATCGAATATTTATATACTTATTTAGATTGTTTCGCTTTACATGGTCAATAGTAGGTGACTGCTCAATACTGTGAGATAGTTTCTGCTATCTGTAAAATTGCCGGTCGACAGTGTGTTAAAAAAATGGTAAACGGTACCTTCCATCTGTTGCATCGGGGATGGTACGTTCGTTACTGGTTGAGCGTGATGATGACTTTGGTGATGAGACGACCATTGTTGATAACAACAATCGGTAGTAATGTCGTGTCGTTGATCGTGTCGCCGATCGTGTTGCATTTTCACCAATCCTCGAGTTGCATCAACAGGAGACAGCTCCTCCTCGCCCAGAAGTATTTACAGGCTTAACTTTCGCTTTGCAAAAACTTGCCGAACTTGCAAAACTTCCAACGCTCGATTCACTCACGATCAACGAGGAATCGGGTTTTTCTTTTTCCTTTAATTACATAATTCGTTTCGACGAGTTAATCACGATTGATCACGTTCACTCGGCGTTTCCATCATTGGTAACCAAGAAACACGTTTCGCAACACGGTACGAGCAGCACTTCTTCTGTAATTCCTTTTAACTTTTGTTCAACAGCGTGTTCCGTTTGTACAGCAACAACGATACATACGTAGAGAGAACAATTTCGACGCGACACGTGCAATTCGGGCAAATATATCGTTTGTCAATGTTGAAACATGGTCGGGGGAGGGGGAGGAAGAAAAAGAAGAATAATAATAATAAGAAGAAGAAGAAGAAATTCAACGGGTAAGCGAGAATTCGTAGGATTCTTATCTTTCGTGATCGCTCATTACGACGTTCCGAGGATAATCAGCGAGGGGTTTCGAGATGCCGAATATCAGAGGTTGCCCGACATCGTCGACGAGCTCTCACACCTCTCGTCAACAGGACTTGTCCTCACCTCGAGATCCGGACGCTGACAAGGCTTAAAGCCTGGTGCGAACGCGGCATCGGATGAATCAGAAAGAACTCCCCCGAGTCGACTACACCTCGTGGCTTATCATCGAAACATCACTCTCCGATTTTATGCCCTCTCTCTTTTCACAGTGTTTGAGTCTCCTCCTCTGCTTTCTACCGGCTCTTCCTCTGCCTGAGGTGAAACCGATCGAGAAACTGGGGCGGGGGGGGCCGCGAGGAAGGGGGTAGCTTCACGAGGAAGGAGGGGTTTCTCAAAGATCCTCCTACACGCGGCCAACTTGCGTTCGCGAGATGCTAACTACATCCTCTTCCTCCGCGTGCCCCGTGCCAAAAGGCGGGGTCTTCGACGTCGGGGCAAACACTCGGGGGTAGCTCGGCACATCTTCAGGGACGAGACACGTCTCTCGCGTACCTCGCCGCTAAGCAATCCAGAGTCAATCGAATCGAATCGAATCGAATCGAAATGAGGTGTTGATACCGCGATGTTGATGCATACCGTGTCTTCTCGCACGCTGTTGCATGATTTCTTGTCTTCTCGTGCCCTTCTTCGGCGGTAATCTTCTTTCCTCGCTCTCTGAAGCTACTTCGTTCACGTAACCGTGTATCTTGTTGTACCGACCGAACGTGAAGTGATTACTCGCGGATCTTTGTCATTCTTGAAACCTTCGGCTTAGTAAGTTACGTCATCGTTTTTTTTCCTCTTCTTAAAAGAGATCGAAACATGCTTCGAAAGGGAACTTCGAACCAAAAAACTGATTTTATTTCTTAATGAAAGTTTCGTCGTTCTGTGATACATCGCGTTACACTGATTGCAACATTGTTGTAAATACTTACAGACACTTGTTCACAAGTTGTATAGTATATTCAATTCCTGTAATTACTCGGTAGTGCATCGGAGGTCTGATACAAATTCATAATATATACGTATATATAAATATCGTATATATTAGGATATGTACGAATAACTGGTGTAAATATTTGGCTCGAGTTGTCAGCACTGTTAAACAATGTCTGATCGGATTGTATTTATTTGCACGTGAATCTGAATCCATGTCGATCTAAATTCTCAAAATATTTGGTGAAAAAATAACATCGAGTAACGCATTTGGAAAAATTGGAAACATTTCTTTCAATTAAACATTACGGATTTATTATTGTGGACATTTTATTCGCAACAATATCATTAATAGTACCAGTAGTTTTTCTCCAGGTATGCGTATATAAAACGTCTCGTGAAAAAATTAAGGATCAAACAAGACGGCTCTGTAAAGTGTGAAAAAAATGTTACGGATGTATCAAAGATTGTGCCTGAACGTATTAAACATTAAATGAGTGGATGAGCGTGTGAATTTTGTGAATTTTATTTAGAAGATAGAAATTAATGTACAATTACGGGTGTTATTTGTTGCGCTAATTTTTTTACAGAACAGTACCTCACGATTTCTTCTTATACACGATTGTGACATCACTGAAAAATAGTTTTACGATCTACGTGATACGTGAAAAAGATTACATTAAAGGAACACGAATAAGATCGATAATAAAATATGAATGTGTTTGCATGACGTTAGTGAAATTATTCCCGACAAAAGGGACCGTTAATGTTTATATATGATGAAATCCTTACAAATCGGGGTTTCTTCTTCTTACATTTCTTGTTTTTTGAATCGTATGTATACATATGCATAACTTTGCTACCTGCATTATACACATTTACAGCCTGTTTTCTTATTAGTTCTATTATTACCATTCCCTTTCGGAAATTAGTAACCGCGATGCACGTCGTGAAGAATCCAACGAAACTTCACCATGATACGACACTTTGTATCATAAATTTATTTTGGGATACAGGTATAAATAAGGAATATATATATGTGTATATATATAAGTCTTCTTTCTTTTCTTTTCCTTTAAAAATATTCATTGAAATTGATCTTTACTGAACAGCTAAAACATTCTGCTTTTTTTCTGCGATTTATAAAAATTTAATTACAAAAGCACATTCTACAAAAACGGTCTCTTTACGAAAGTCGTATCTGTATGTCACTTACAAATTTTGTGCAATTTACAGAAATGTAACAAAGCCAAATTTATATATCACATTTTGAAATGTTTGTCGTATGTACCACTATGTACTCGATATTATGTATATATTAATCTCATTAATAAGGTAGGTATGTATACCATCAAAGCGAAGAATGGCACAATAAAATTGCCTCTAACGTTATATCAACTGTACCATGCCATGTTTTTTTCTTTTTTTCCTTTTTTTTCTCTTTTTTTTTTTTTTTTTTTTTTTTTAATCAGTGATATCGCAAATGGTTTCTAAAATGTTAAGCAACGAATTAAGAATGAACTTGCCATGAAAGTTTCTCGCAGCTCGCAACAATATATCATTCTAATAGAATTTTATAATTGCGATGAATTTCTAATCTAATCTCGAGTAACTGAACTTATTGTTAATTTTTTTTTATAGACACCCATTTAATAGCATTTTTTCCTTCTTACTTTGAGTGATTCTATTTTAACGAAGAACGTTTCTTATTTTTTTTCTTTTGCCTAACAAACTATACCGCTTCAGAATTTTTTTTTTCACTTAAAACGTGATCGTTAATGTACGTATGTATGGGTGAAGTTCATGATAAATTCAAAAATAATATGATAATAGCGTTGATAATAATAATAGCGATATTAGGAGAAATAATAACAATAACATCTTTTCTCTTACAAGAACTTAATGTCTTAAAAGACTGTGGGTTTCAAGGAAGTTTTGAAGTTCTAAACATTGCGTTCAAAAGAAAATATAAGAAACAAATCTAAGGGCTTCACTTCTTCTTGCTTTTGTTATTTCCACCACCTCGAGGAGGCGTCACTGGTCTATTCGCATTCAGGCCACCATACGTTAATTTCTTTTTATCAGCTGGCTTTAGAATTTGGAAACTACACATGAGTGTTTCATCTACGGACATCATAGCTCCGGCATTATCAAATTCACCACAGTAGTTTGGCGCTGAGAACAAGGTAACTAATTGTCTCTTTGCAAAGAATTCATAGCCATCCTCTACCACCTGCAATTTTTACAAGTTTTTACTTAGTACCTTTAGAATTTATCGAATTGTAAAATTATTGATTAAACAAGATATATTTGCAATTTACTAACGCGAAATTAGATAAAAATAATTCAGAAAATAAAGTTCTATTAATCTAACCGATTAATGTACTAAAATTAAAAGTTCTGTCAGGCGTGTAACCTAAAATAGATACCTGATGAGCACGACATATGAGGTCAAAGTCATGCTTATGTAAAAATTTGGCAACTACTTCAGCTCCAAATGTAAATGATACTCCACGGTCATTTTCTCCCCAACCCATTGTATCTTTGTCTGGATCAGACCATAATAAGTCACACAATAAGCCTTGATCAGGTACATCTGTTGGTCGCATGATACGTCTGATCTGTTCCATGTTTTGTAGATCCGGACTAAGGCCACCGTGGCAACAAAATATTTTTTCATCTACTATTGCCGCAACAGGTAAGCAGTTGAAACAATCCGTAAACGTTTTCCATAGTTTAATGTTGTAACGTCGTTTACCTAAGCAATATCAGAGAGAAAAGGTTACGCAAGAGCCAAACATTTGACGTCAATAGGTTATAATTTAAACCACATTTCTTACATTCGTCGTAAAATCCATATATCCTATTAATGGATGCACATTCATGGTTTCCACGAAGTAAAAAAAAGTTCTCTGGATATTTGATTTTGTAGGCAAGAAGGAGACAAATCGTCTCTAAGGATTGTTTTCCTCTATCAACATAATCTCCTAGAAATAGATAGTTACTCTCTGGCGGGAATCCACCGTATTCAAATAGTCGCAGTAAGTCATAATATTGCCCGTGGATATCACCTTAAAAATTAAATTCATATTATTTTTTTTGTACGTGCAAAATTTTTCACAACACGCGGTCAAAAACTAGAAGACAAGAGGTAAAATTACCACATATTTTAAGCGGCGCTTCAAGTTCCAACAGAATGGGTTGCGATAAAAAAATTTCACGCGACTTCAAGCAAAGTCCCTTTATTTCTCCTTCTGTCAATTGTACATTTTTTCCTGGCCTAGCCCCCCGCACTATAAAATTGAAATACAATCTTTGTTCAAGTACAACAAAACAGAATTATCTGAAAGGATAAGACTTAAATACCTAAGAAGCGTGTAACCAAACGAATCTGTTTTCTTACAATCATCAACAATGTCAAGATCAATTTCATTTATTGATATATTTAGCGTCGTTTCACAAAATGATAGTGGCAAGTAAAAATGAAAATTACGTTACAAAAGCACGTACAGAAGAGTACGTTGGAACAATTATTGAAACTTCAATTGAGACAGCCCTCGTCTAAGAACCTGCGATTTCTATCATACACATGTAATTGTATTATACACATTTGTATTATATGTATGATTAACATATAATGTTAATAATAACATATAACGTGTTCAATACACATTTGTATGATTCGTATTACACACATGTTCTACTTTATGTAAACAAACAATTGTCGCTTCCCGTAGAATATTTCAGATCAGTTGTATTTAAAGGCAGTTGCGTAATCGATCAAAGAGAAACAGACAAGGATAACGATAAAAAAAGAATAAAAAGGGAAACAGCAAGACGCAATAGCTGGAATCGAAGCTTTGCTCGGGATTGCAAGGAAGCGAGTTACGCGTGTACGAGGGAAGTACAACGAAGGGTGACGCGGGCGACAGTTCGGATCTCATCACACACCACCCCCCCCCCGCCCCCTCCCCCCTCGCCCCGCTGGGAGGGCAAATGAGCAGCTTTACCTTCCAAAAGCCGAGCTATGATGTTGTCAATATTAAGTTTGTCTGATTCAGCCATCGGGCCGGGGTTTTGTGCGCGTCCCGGGCTTCACACGGAGCACCTTCCTTCGAGGATGACCTTTGATTCTCGTTGATTTCGCTAGTGTGGCACGCAGCGCTCAATTGCATTCGCGGTTTCGGACAATATACCCGCAATGGCCGCCCGGACAACCGCGCACTCCACTCCCTTTTACCCCCTCCTGAAGTTCGTGGTCCTTCTGTTCGATAGGCCTCGATCGGTCGATTTATCGAATCGTAATACGATACGCGTGCTCGGAACACGTTGCACCGTGCACGATTTCTTACGATCGGTAGCAATTTCGATACTACGAATAACTAAGGAAACAAGTTGCGACTCGAGTTGCAGAATTATTTCAATCTCGACAATTGGCAAGAAACTGTTGGATAGTTCGAGAGTAGATTCGAGACATTTCGAGAGTACGTATAAAGAAAACTGAAACTGGTGTTCCCTGGTTTGTACAGTTCTAGGGATATTTTGTGACGAAGAGATTCATAGTGGAATACTCTAGACGATTTAAAGTTATATCATTTTCTGGAATTTATTTATTAATTAACAAATTGACGGACTACGCGCTTACGAACAATTTCATCTCAGGTTTTAATCCGTTTAAAAAATTTTCAGAACGGAGCCTTTGCCCACCAGGAGTGATCATCGTTTTCAAACATCTCTACAAATTATCGTGGAAGATTTGTTACACATCACGCGTTTTAGTATCAAACAAGTCGAAGTCAGCGGTGTTTGATACGTGACACGCACAATTTCTCTTGTAAAAGTTATAAAAGATGCCAGAAAACGTGGTAAATCGAACATTTACTTCCGTAAATTTTTTCTTCTTCTACGTTATTGCCATTCGATGCGGTAACGAGTAAATCGATTGCAATCTGTTTAAAATTTCTCAAATGATGCCGTAGGTTATATTGTCGCGTCCGTTTAGAAACGTAACACTCTTGAACACTTTTTTGAATCTCGCAGAGAATCTGTTTGATTTAAAAAGTATCTGGTTTCGTAAAATCGATGTAATAAATACATACTTTGTGAAATGAATGTATACTTTTAAAATTTCTCATTCGTATGCATATTTGTAAATGATTGTACGTTGATTTCTAGCTAAATGGAGATCATGTTGATGTGAAGAGTGCTAACTGTGAAACTCAAGATAACGATGAAGACACTAACGAAGTAGACGTACATTTTGAACCAATAATTTCCTTGCCGTTGATAGAGGTGTCCAACAATGAAGAAGACGAAGTTGAAATGATCAAAATGTAACTTTAGCCTATCGAAAGTTATTTGTATAACGCGCGTACGTTATTTTGTTTTTTTATCTGATATTTATGATATGTTGTTTTATTTCCAGGAGGGCAAAATTATATCGTTATGATTCTTCTAACAATCCTGCAGAGTGGAAAGAACGTGGCACCGGAGAGGTTAAATTGTTAAGACATAAAACAAAGAATACAGTAAGAGTTGTAATGCGTAGAGATAAAACGCTGAAAATCTGTGCTAATCATTTTGTAACTCCTTGGATGGAATTGAAGCCCAATTGTGGCAGTGACAGGGCATGGGTATGGAGCGTACTTGCTGATTATGCAGACGAGCAACTTAAGCCTGAGCTACTTGCCATACGATTTGCAAATGTAGAAAGTAAACAAACATACTGTCAATGAATAAATGTATATCATACGTATGTGGAAAGAATTTAAATTACCAATCACTGATGTAATTATTAATGTTTTCTGCTGTAGATGCAACTGTTTGGAAAGAAGCGTTTGAAAAAGCAAAGAAGATAGTGGGCTCTGAATGTGAGATATACGCTGGTAAAAATAACTCCGAAGAGAAGCACGTTGAGAGTGATAGTGAATCTTCTAGTGATGTAAGTTATAGTGAAAGTACTGATAATGAAGAACAAGCTAATAAATTGATAGAAGGAGATTTAGAAAGTAATAGATTTGAAAAAATGGAAGCTTCTGAGAAGCAAATAAAAGATGAAGAAAGTATGAAAAAGGTATCTGAAGAACTTGAACAATTGCAAGTAAAGGATAAAGTGGAGGAGAAGTAAAAATCTATATCTTCGTCAATTAGAAATGTTAATAATAAGTGCACATTCCATAACAAACATAAACATACATGCATGCATATGCTTAAATATTTGATCATTGAATTTAATGTAGAAAAATATTTTAACAACGTGTTGATAGACAGGTTAAACAAATTTTCAATTTATAAATTATACAATATTTATATGGTTGTTATATGCGTTATCTGTGATTTCTTAATGAAAAATATTTTAGCATTTATACCACGATGAAAAAATTAATACACGTTAAATTCAAAAGAAACAAAAAGTTTAGAAATAGAACAGCTGCTTAATTTTACATATGCGAGAATTTATTCAATTGCATTTTTATTAAACTTTTAAAGCTACTTCTATACTATATGTTTTTATGTATACCATACATGACAGCATGAAATGATATTATAAAATTTTAGTGTTTATAAAAACTGTTTCCTAAAAAAAAAAAAAAAAATTGGAAATTGATTTTTTATTATATGTTTTATTTGGTTTGAACTTTTTTTCTTTGTAATTTTCTTCACATTTATATAAATGATAATCTGAAATTTTTGGAATGTATGAAACGGAGATTTACATTTATATTTGTATTGTTTTAAATCGTAAGAACGTAAATGTAAAAGTACTGGACTTTAACCAGTTGGATATTGAATTTTAATGGCTATTTTTTTTACAAAAGGATATGTAAAAAAATTTATAACGCTGCGTGACGCTAATTTTCTCATAATTCGTCTCTGTACAAGAAGGAATGTAGAATATTACGTTTTTCTTCCATTGTGCGTTTCTTTTCATTCGATAACTTTCCTTTTAGTATGCCTTCTATTCTAGTTTGTTCTGTTTGAACAAAGACGTCTCCTCTCTCCAATATTCTTTCCATTGTTTTAACGTAAACCTTTGCGGCCGCACGTTGCGTTTCAGGTAGTGTTTCTTCAAATACTTTCGCTTTGTTTAATATTTCCTACGAAATAAAATACAATTATAACTGCATGCTTTTATAATAATTTGACAAATAGCGTTATTTATATTAAAAAAAAAAAAAAAAAAAAATACCCTTCTTTCCGTTTCTCCGCTGGTCCTGAATTCCTCGGCAAGCCTGTCTA
Organism: Tetragonula carbonaria; assembly: GCA_032399595.1. Taxonomy (NCBI): domain Eukaryota; kingdom Metazoa; phylum Arthropoda; class Insecta; order Hymenoptera; family Apidae; genus Tetragonula; species Tetragonula carbonaria. Next base: position 1,218,456 of record JAUCRC010000003.1, read on the forward strand.
ATTGTTCCACGCAGCCAGGAAGACCAAGATACACTCCGGACTTCATTTTAATAAATCGCTTAATATTGTCCGCGGTAAAATCCGTTTCTTTCTCTGCAACGAATGGAATTGGTTCTGTTTTTCCTTGAAGAAATAGAAGAACGGCGGGAAATGTTTCGGACTTTATTTTATAACGAGCGGCGAGATCAGAATTATCTTTATTGCCGTAATCTTTTACTCTCACTTCGGCAACCAATAGATCGTGAGAGTCTTTCGTTGCCGCGGCTATCTGTGCGTACTGTTCATGTTTCTCCCCATACGGAAACGCCACGTCAAATTTAACAACTGCTGTTTTGAATTTTGGTATCACCTATATCACGAACATTTCACTTGTTATATACGAGCGAGGAATATTTTTCATAAATATTTCACAAGAACATGCCTAAATCAATAACAGATTCGTAATAAAAAAAAAAAAAAAAAAAATGGACGGTCTCTGCTTTATCGTTTTTTGTAAAATATTAACAGACAATATATATATATATATATTGGAATATAATTGATTCGTTTTATATTTATATTTCTATCTTATAAATTTCTACGTTTACGACACAAACATGCGTGTAACTTAACTAAGCGTTCTGCAACCACGAGAGAACAATTTTGTCTAATTAACAAAATAAAGAAAAATAAACGAACAAACAGATTACTTTTACTCGCTTTTAAATAACTACTTCGTCAATCTTACACAAGAATCGGATAAGTAAAGTTCATATATCTCTGATCTCTTAGAAAAGAAAGAAAACGTATGTATACATTTGCGAAAATTAAGATACCTTGTCAAAGGAATAAGAATCCAAAGAAACACATCCTTTACAATCTTCAGCGACCGCAATTCCAATAGCGAGAAGCATCACGATTGTCGAGAGCATATTTTGCAATTGATGGGAATCTATAGTTGACTTTTTTAAGTGTCTTTTTTTCACTTAAGCACCGGCAACTCAACGATCAGAGTCACTTTGACTTTTATGCGATGTGCGTTAACCAATTCTTCGATCGCTGTACGTACAAAACGTTGTCAGCCAAACGCGTGTAACTGTAAAAAGGAGAAGAGTGCTTTTTATGATTTAAAAGAAAAAGGTAGAGCGTTCTGTTTCTAGTCGACGTTCGAAACTAACCTCAAACGTCAGAGGCACGAATACGACTTGACAAAATACAGATAAAGCAGATACGGCCGTTTTGCCATCGACGAATCAGAAAGGGACACGAAACCGCGCGTTACAGGATTCAATCGCAAGTGCAACTTGCAATAATCTATACTCGTAGAATATTAAGAATAGGAACATTTTCCATCCTTCGTATGTTTCATTCTGTAGCAAAAATTTCGGATTTTTAATACGGATAAATGATATTCGACGTATGTTTCGATAACATTTATAACGAGACAATCTGTTCTGTGATAATTCTAAACAAGAGAACTAGAATCGTGCTAAATAAATGTCAATATCATAGCTATTTTTTTCACATTAAGTGCAACGTTGTCTCACAAATTGCGCAGATAAAAATAAATGCTAAAATATGAGGAGAAGTGGAGATCAAGGAAAAGCAAAATAAATTTGAACGTAAAGAGAGGAGTGAAAATGTTGCAAAGAAAAAAATCGACAAAATTAATGAAACAAGAAGACGATCGATGATCAAAGGTTAATTGTATATAAATAATTATATACATCCGTAATGAAATGCGTAATTATGGAAATTTTCATTGAAATAACAAAAATTGAGCGATATCTCAATGGAAACAGTTATTAAACAGTTAAGATATTTAATATTCGATTATTTCATCTTTAATTGTTTCACCATGATACACGTGTAACCAGATTGTACATAATGATTTTCAGAATCTTATATCTTAACGTATTGACAGAATCAGACTAGAAAACGATTGGACGTTTCCAGTTCTATTGGAGAAACCAGTAAAGAAACAGAGGTTCACTTCACTTTTGTAAAATGAATAGGTACGTAATAACGCAATGCCATTTTCTACGTGAAATTTTTTGTAAACAGCTTTCGAACAACGATATGTAAACAGATACACCGCTACATATAAATAACATTAATCGCAAATTACTCGTGAAATTGCAACTTGTTACTTGCAAAATGATAACCGATACAATTCCATTCAGTCGATTCAGAATAATTGTACGAGCTCTCTCGCTGAAGATCAAAGAGCTTGAACAATAGCGTATAGATTATGCGTCAGATGGAAAGCTCGACCTCGTCCAGTTGAAACAAAAATTGCGGTATGCGATCGATTTCACGACAAATTGCTCAATGAGAAAAACGTGTTGCCGTGTTATATTTATCACGGAAGAGTAGTAGCATGCGAACAAAATCAAGACGCGACGTGGCTCGACGGTGACGCGGTAGAGATCCGTAAGGAGAAGTAAAAAGACTCGGCATTTGGTTGGCTACAAAAGCGTGGCTGAACGAAGGACAGTACGTATGGGGTGCAGAAGGAAGAGCGGGTAAGGGAGGGTGTTAGTCACTAGAAAACAGGTATCCGCCGTAGGCGTCGTACGTTCATTGATAAGCGTATAACGCCCCGTACCTTAGAATCATGACGTCACTCAATCGCACGGACGCCTGCGCTTTTGTCAGGGCCGTGCCTATCACGCGGTTCTTGCCCCTATATTTCTTTTTCTTTTTCTTTCTTTTTTTTCTTTTTTTTCTTTTTTCCTTTTCTCTCCATTGGACACGGAACTACGCAAATATCGAATTGCGTACTTACTTTCATACGACATGGCAAGACAGCACTCTTTGACGTTACTTAAAACGTAAATGCTGACGTAACTTCGTCGCTTTGCCTGCGCCGATTTATTATATAATTTTACACGCCGCGCGTTTAGGTTCACGCTATAGGTTCGCGAACGACATGGAATAATGTTCTATAAAATATATAATGTAAATTTAATAAGGCTAACGCGATTACGGTGTAACTTGTACAAATACAACGGCTTTCGAAAAGAATTCCTTCGCTTCGCGTGAGTTTCGCGTCAATGAAGAACGTGAGAAGGCAAGAATTTCGGTAATTGATGGTTTGTCAAGTTGCCTGAGTTTTCTTCTTCTTGTCTTCTAGTTCTGCATGATGTTTGTGTCGCCGAAAAATGTAAAATAAAACGAGAGGCAGATATACATATACATACACGTACACGTACACATACACATACATATATATATATATATGTATACATACACACGAAATAGCGAATGAAGAGAGAAAATAGATATGGATGGATATGTGCATGGTAGATAAATGGATGGAAAGAGAGAGAGAAAGTGGCGGACGGGAAAGTAAAAGGGGAAGAAACAGCGAGGAAAGGAAGGGGTACATAAAGTAGAGAGAAGAAAGAGGAAGAAAGACAGTTGAAGGAGTAGAGGGAGAGGGAAAAATCGCTGGATTGTCTCGCGCGTATTGATTGGTCTTTTGTGAAAGCTACACCCTCATGTAGCTACCGGACAAACGATTTTCTAAAGTCACTAGACTTCCAGGGTGTATCAGCGCTAGCTTCTTAAGCTAGTTGTTTCGGCACGCCATGTTTCATCCTTTTTTTCACTCTCTATTTTTCCTTCTTCTTTCGAATCGAGACGACATTTTCCTAAATTGCACTTTGCGTTTGCTTTTCGGCGACGAAGACCGTGCGAAGTCGCTTCGTCATTGCCGAATATTTCGAGAAACGTTTTTTTTTTTTTTCGCGAAATGAATTTGCTCTTTCCGAAAGGTTAGGAAAGATGACGAAAGACGACGAAAGGAAACAGCAGTAGATAGGGATAGAAATGACGTAAGCGATCGCTCGTGATCCCTAACGGCAAAGGGGTTCTATATCGGTATCGATCGTAAAGTGACCCATATCTGGTGGTGACGGGAGTTCCTACCCCTGGCTGCTTTTCCAGCGACAGCACCCCTCGCGCCTGCCTCCTCCTCTCTCGCTCTTTCTCTCTTTTTCCTGGTCCTCTATCCCCTCTAAGTAACTATACTCCCGCCAGAGCTGTGTCTACCCCCACTCGTTGCCCCTTTCTCCGGTGGACGAGCGAATACACCTCCTCCTCCTCCTCCTCCTCCGATTTCCAGCAACCCTGCCGTGTCTGCTTGCCTTCCACGGTCGAGCAGATCTTGGGGCTTGGGTATACGGGATGATAGCCGAGTGAAAAAGCTCGCGAGTCCCGTGAAGTTCGCTCATCAGCAGCAGCAGCAGCAGCAGCAGCAGCAGCCCTGGCCTGCCACAATCCCTTCGACTCGGTTATCGTAAGTGTCGTGCGTCCCGTGCAAAGAAACGAAACAAAACGAGACGTATCGTGAAACGAAAATCACTAACGATAGACTGTGCAAGATTCGATAGATGATAGAGGAAAAAAGCGAGCAAGAGAAGTTTGTCAGCTTTGATTGAAAAAATAAGGAGAGAAAGAGAGAGAGAGAGAGTGAGAGGGAGAGAGAGAGAGAGAGAGAATGGAACAGGTGCGTATAATATTTCTGATTGAAAGAGACGAGAAGAGAAATTCATTGCAAAGTGTTTCCGAGTGCAAATTACGAAAGTGTCAAAGTCGAACGGTTTCTCCTTGTTGTGTTTCCTACTTGCAATTGTGACTGAGAGAACGATTTTTTTTCCCCCCCCCCGCTGCAAATTACGTTGCGTCTTTTCACGGTAACGTTGCAACGTTTTATCCAAGAAAATAAATATATATGTACAACGTGACGAGAGATCTGAACGAGAGATAAAGGAAGTGGGGGGAGGGGGGGGCGGAGAGGAGACGGTTGAAAATCACGACCTAGCGAGGGGGAAATAACGTAGGAATAGTAGTGTGTCAGTGAGGAGAAATGGAAACGGCGCGGCCGGTGGTGGCACGATTGTCGTTCGTACGATGGGTATCGCAACGAGAAAGATATCTACTAGAAGGGGCTACTGCTAGTTGTGCCGACGTTGCTGCTACTCGTGGGTGATGGCAATAGGCAGTATTCGTAGTGAGATAGTGGATGTATTACGTATCATCGTGCGGTAGTGTCCCGTGCGCACCGAGTGTATATGTATACTACGTACCATTGGTAGTGAGATCAATAAGCAGTGCCGTGCCACTCGACCTGTGCTGATAGACGGAAACTCATTCTAAATCTTTTCCTCTGTTCTTCTTTCCTTCCTTCGTCTCTCGCTAGTCTCTCTCCCCTTTAGTCGATAGAACGTCGGCGGATCGCTTTCGTTTGTTTTCTCTTTTGAACTTTCCATCTGCGTGTCTCGACAAGCTCGGGGCAAGAAGCTGTCTTTCCTTTTGAAGGAACGTTGGTCCGCTTTTTTTTTTTTTTTTTTGACGTATTACTATACGTACGCACGTATACCGGTGTTCATCCTCTCTTTTTCTACTCCGCTTCCTTGGGACATCTTTGCACATCCGAATTGTTTTCTCTCTGATCGTCTTCCAGACTGATCGAGGATTGGCACCGATTTCGTACTTCGTACAAAATATTTTCTTAGCCTCTTTCTCTTAGACTTTTTCAGTCTTTCATCGTGCATTTCTTATTGAGCTTGCGTATCGTGCGAGCATGTTGAAACGTATTTCTTCTTGGACCGTCGTATTTCGTTTCATCAGTCGTTGGATTGATGTTCGTTCGTTTACAGTGATTTCCGAACTTTTTTCGTTTTTTACGTTTTTCTGTTCAATGATACGCGCAACGAATCTATAAAGATGCAGGAGATGGCGAAACGAAGCAGCAGTAACTATTATCGTACTGTCTTTCGAAATTCTACCGGACCAAACGATGAAATTAAGCTGTGATATTAAGATCAAATGAATTTCTCAGTTAGCGAAACTTAGCTTTCAGCTAAGTCGAGGATAAACTGTCGAAATTATCGTTTGCTCGAAAGATGGAATCACTTCGCTTAGGAATCACTTCTCTTTTGTTTCTTGTTGCACGGTCTTGAAACACGGTGTACGGACAGCTTTACTCGAATTGATCGAACAGATAACGTAAATCGTATGGGATCTGATTAAGACTGAACATATTGCGGCGTGCAAACGACACGGAAATAAATTACAGCGATCTGGAGTGTTTTCCTTTTCTGTTCAATTATATCGATAACTGTGTTTCTAATTCTTCTTCGACCGGAGAAATAATACTTTATGTTCGTGAGTCGAAACTGAGCGTAAGAATTGATACGTTTTTACATCTCGTTCCTTCATTTCTACGAGCTGTATTCGAGATTATTCGTCGCAACGTTCGCGGCTCTCCTTTTAACACTTCGTTGTGTCAGCAAAATTTTAAGCTTCATCCAGCATATTTCTCGACAATGATGTAAGAAAGAAACCTAACCTACTAGATTATGTTTAAACCGTGCTAGTTCCGAATGCGATAAATTGCCGATTGTCTGTGCGGTGTCGAATCAACAAAAATCGACGAATAAATAAATTTCATAAAATAATCAATAATAATAAATTAAAAAAAAAAAAAAAAATAGAAAAAGAACGATTTAAAAAGAGACAGACGTTCAAGCGTCGAGAAAATTTTTTTTTAACAGTTTAATAAGCAAAGCCATTTTTTTCCCCCCTCGGTGAGCGAAAGTAAACTCGGTGACAGTGATTTCTATTTCGAAGGTTCCGTAAAGGCCATTTTTTTTTTTTTCCACCCTCCGTGAGCCGATCTCACGTTGAAAAGTAAACTCGACTACGGTGATAGTGATTTCTATCGCGAAGGTGTTTCTCTTCTTCTTTTTTTTTTTTCGTGACAACTCTTTGAAAAATTTTCACGCCTCCGTGTGTGTCACGATGAGCTTCCACGCGAGTGTAACAAACGAACGCGTCGATAAATCTCCGATATATAAATATCGTTTGCACGCTTGCCTGGCAATTGTTATCACGCTCGACCTCGTGCAAAGGTGAACGAGACAAGGGACAACTTTTGATCGTGCGTCCAACGGGATGGATCGTGCGTTTCGATCGGGACGTTTCCCGAGGAACCTGTTGCCAGTAATCCCCCTCGTTGATTAAATCTCTCCCCGTTTAGAGGGCACAGCGGCTATCGATAATTTGCAATTGAGCCGCCGCGCAGCTGCAGTTTGACGGCCAGCCTTCTTCTTCCTTTTTTTTTTTTTTTCTTTTTCTCTCTCCTCCCTCGAACGAATGTACGAACGTACGAATGAGGGAAGGAGACGCGTTTTAATCAGGCGGTTGATCACGCGCACCTTTCCACGTGTTTGTCACCCTCTAACGCCTCGTTGAAATTCGTTGCGACGTTACCGTGATTCGCGGCGGAGTGCGGCATGCTGACTGTGGTTTCCGTTTGCGATCCTCTGCATATTAGCTCGTTAATCTGCATATCACTGTTGTTCTCTGATTAGGCGAAAGATTCAAAAAGGGCTAGCTGCGCGCTTGATGAAAAAAAAAAAATTATACCACCAGCGTGGGATATATAAAGAAAGACACGAATATAGATACAATTGTTGTTGTTGTTGTTGTTGCTGCTGCTGTATACAGAGGATCGAACGGGCGAAAAGTGTCTTTTTTCACGATTAAGGAGAATTTCAACCGACGATTTACATTTACACCCGGTGGGAGGGGTCTGGGGGTACACGATGAAAAAAGAATTCCTTTTCGCATCCAGAGAATTGTACGCCTAATCGTGGGATCGTCGTGTGCAGCCTGGCAGGCCCCCGCAAAAGCCGCCAATTAATTAAGATAGCTCCTAGATACACGGTAGATCGATAGGGACTGGCCGTGATAAAGACGGGCGAGGGTTTCAGACTTCAGGGATGTTGCAGTGCTGTGGTGTTGGAGGTGGCGCTTCCACGGCACCTCAGGCTCCGCAGCTGCAGGATACCGGATCTGCTGTCGGGATTACCACCTCCACGAAAACCACCATCATGCAGGACGCAGTTCTTGAATCTATTCTCGAGGTGAGCCTCTCGTCGAGAGTCTTTTTCTTTTTTCTTTTCTCTTTTTTTTTTTCCTTCTCAATTTCCAAACTTCTTTTCTCTCTCTCTCTCTCTCTCTCTCTCTCTCTCTACCCTTGGTTCTTTCGAGCTGTCCTTGGAACATTCTTGGGTTATTCTTGGATTTCGTTTCTCTTTTCTCCTTGTTTTTTTCTTTTTTTTCAATTTCCCTTTCTTTTTTGCACTCGATTTATCACGATTGGATATAATCATTTAATTTAAATTATTCGTTTCATTTCGAGATTCGCTACGAGTAACAGATATTACGTATACAATGATAATATGCACGTAATAAACAATTACGTTAGGCGTCGCGTGTGTTTTTTGCAAATTCTCTCTCGAGCGAGGTGTTTATCGCCAGCCGATAAGTATCGATGTCCCAAGCTAAATACCGACACGGCAGCGTGAAAGAAGAAGACAAAAAAAAAAGAAAGAGCCTTCTCTCGGGAGTTTCTGGCGATCTCTGCAATTTTTTCTTTTTTCTTCTCTCTCTCTCTCTCTCTCTCACCCTCGTTCGTTCGTTTCTCAATATCGGGCGAGCGAATAAACAAGTTTGTGTCGAGTAAGTTCGATTGTATCTGCCTGTCTCTTCGTTAGGCGCACACGGAAAACACAAAGGCTCGTTTCGTTATTAATATCGCGCGTCGTTACACGGATCGTACTCGGTTGCAGGTTATCAAAGGCCATTAGCGTGGCCTTCGGTCGCAAGTTTTGCAAATCGTCTTAGCTTCACCCAACGAACACATCCTACGAATTTTATTCTATTTTATTTTTTCTTTTTTTTTCCGTTGAGCATCGTCGAAACGAGGAAATTATCGTTATTATTCTCTCAATCGTCGTTCTCGATGTTGTTGTTCCCAGCAAATGCGCGAAACGGAGGCACGAAAAGCGGAGCTGGAGCGCCAGCATGCAGAGGCACAGAACCAGCTACGCGAAAAGATAGCAGGACGGTATCAAGGGCCGGAATCGGTCGAAGCACTGCAGTCGAAGATAAGGGAACTTGAGAAAAAGACGGAGCTACAAATGGTCAGGCACGAAGAATTGTCTTTAGAGTTAACAAGCCTGAGACGTGCGCGAAGCAGAGGGCCGATGG
>JAUCRC010000003.1:1230000-1370000 GCA_032399595.1 Tetragonula carbonaria
TTCTCAGCAGAATCGTCAGAGATGAAAAGTGATAACACAAAGCGTTCGAAGCAAACCAAACACCAATCCCTAAACCAAGTTTATCACTGTGAAAGGTGTTACTGTGTATTTGATGGGTTACTGTAGTGGCATAATCCACTTCGAGTTGTCGAGTTGTATATGTCAACAATTACAACGGCTGCATTCAGAACTTGAATTGAAATTGAAAAAGAGGGCATCCACAGAAAAGGTGTAACACTGCAACTATTGTGTAACACTACATGAATGCCCGACCCCCATATGCAGCGAAACTCACTCAGGAAAAAATCAAAGAATTGCAATGGGAAGTTTTACCCGTCTTACTGTCCAGATGTTGCTATTCTTTAAGAAATAAAACATTCATTTAGAAGACGTAAGAAGGGACAATTATACCTTCACGGACTCTATAGGTTTCTATAAGAAGGGAATTGAAAATTTGCAGTAAAGGTGGCAAACTGTGTTGACAATGATGGAGATTACATAGTAGATTAAGAAATAAGAACTTGACTTTACATTGTTTTAGATGTCAAGATAATTGATACTCATGGGTACCGCCAATATAATTGTGAAGGATTCTTGTCAATTAACACCGATTTTTATGTAACATAGGCAACAACATATCCAAGTTTGTCCATTACGTCGCATCCGAACGGAACCTATAGTACAGGGGCGAGTAGCTTTAGCACTGGACAGCTGTCGCATCCCAATTTCTCCGCTCCGCAAACAAGCATTCCACAAACTACGTTATCCTCGTTGCCACCCTATTCGACAACGTCCTTTCATTCCACTCTCGGTGCACTTACCAGTGTGCCTCAGACTGCCCTGTCCTTCCCCAGCGTACAGAGCAGTTTCACCACCAGCGGATCCACCTATTCAACCGTCGGGACCAATGCTTTTGGCACGTCAGGCGTGAGTTCTGGTATGAATTTTATATATTCTCAAAGACTTCTTTTTTTCTCTAGCAGCAGTGTCTAGATGTTTTCTTCGTAACGAAAGAGAAAAATATCTCCTCCTTGTTTGCTCTTTTGCACAGGTACCACATCGACAGGCTTGTTACAAGCAATAAGCGATCCTCTTCAAGCAATGCAACAGCTGTCCGTGCAGTCGCAAGCGAATCAGCTTCAACAGCAAGCAATCATCCAACAGATTCAGCAAAGTTTACGCGCTAGTTCGCCAACAGCACCAGCCACGACGGGCCATCATTTCCTTGGTTCAAGACAGATGCCAAAGATACCGAGTAGTATACTTTCTAATCCGCTGGATCGACTGACCAATGACAATATCGTGGCCGAGGGTCAAGTGGACATGCTGGATATACCCGGCAAGGGCAGATGTTACGTCTACATCGCTCGTTTCACGTACGAGCCGTTTCAACATTCGCCGAACGAGAACCCGGAAGCGGAGCTGCCTGTCCAGGGTGGCGATTACCTTCTCGTTTGGGGGCAACCGGACGAGGATGGTTTCCTCGACGCGGAAACGCTCGACGGTAGACGCGGCCTCGTTCCAGCTAATTTCGTTCAGAAATTGGTCGGCGACGACCTGCTTGAGTTTCACCAAGCTGTACTCGGTCTCAGAGACGTCGACGACTCTGTTTCGACTAATATCCCCCAAGTGAGCAATGTAAGATTACGTACGACAAAGCTATGGCGCGTCTGCTTCGCGAGACACTGCTAACGAGAGGGTACTACTTTGCTTTCGCAGTGTTATCTCCAGGATATCGACCTGGAGTTGGCGGCACTCGAGGAGGGCAATCGAAATCGTCAAGCTGAACTGTCCGCGTACGCGGAGCTCGATAACATTGCGGAAGAAGACGAACAAGAGCCACCAGGTTAGCACATATTTTCGCACCATTCGCCGGAACAGCTCTCCGTCACGAAAAGCATGTTTCGTTGCGATTGCGATGACATAAATGCACAAACTTCATTGCAACTACTTTGCGTAGCGTGAGGATGACTGACACGCGTCAATCCGTTTCTCACGGACGTGTATTGTTGGTATACATAGCTGTATTGCAATTGAACTTAGGTTGATGTTGTTTCGCAATGAATACGAAGTATGAAATGGTAGAGATATTTTTTGTAAAGAAACCCTTGTACGCTTATGTGGACGTCTGAGTCTCAAAATTATTTCCAATTGAACGGTGAATATGTGAATCTTAATTTTTGAGGATAATTTAACACGTTATGATTAACATTCGCGATGACGTTATATGTACCATCCTGTTGCACAGCTCTCTCCAAATGTGCGTAGAATGTGTAGAATGTCTTTCCAGCAACGTTCTTTCAATTTCATCCATCAGGATATCATGTATATATATACATACGCTTGTTGCTGCAAGACATTTGCGATAGTATAACGATTTTACTTTGCTTTATCGTTTATTGGAGAAATTAGGAAGAAGTTGCATGTTAGTTCGTCGTAGCAGTATTCGAGGAATGGTCTCTCCTCCCCCGTTATGAGAAACCACAAGGTGTAATGAATTAATAATTGGTGAACAACAATAAACGGAATAATATCTTGCACTGTGTTGAGTATTGGATGGTCTTAGGCTGGCTTAGACAATTAGATAGTGAAAGATTTTTAGCTACAGCTAGGCTTGTCTTGTCTTTTTTTTCCTGAAGAAGTCTACCTGTTTTCGGACCTAGTTCCGGCGCCGCAGCACCTTACTCTTGAGCGGCAACTGAACAAGAGCGTACTAATCGGTTGGACGGCGCCAGATAACACTCACCAGCTGGAGTCGTATCACGTCTACGTAGATGGAGTGTTGAAAGTGACTGTGAAAGCAACCGAGCGGACCAGAGCATTGGTCGAGGGTGTTGATTCCACCAGGGTTCGTAGAAATGAATCATCTCTCGTTTGAAGTCAATCTTACTAGAATCATAGTGCACAACATACTGTGCGACAATGACACGAGTTACCAGTTGATATTATTCCACAGAGACCAAAGGTCGACAACACGTTTTCACACGTGATAGAATGTACAGTAGTAAAGGGGGCCCCCCCATAGACGTTGAAACAGCTACGATGCATGCATCACCCGTTACAAGCACTGTACTGAGAAACAAGGAATCACTGATGCTAGTACGACTGTCAGAGGCCCTCTCGTCAGAGTCACGGTTCAGTTGGTGAGCAAGATCCGTCACCGAGTGACGCTTAACCAGGAAATAAACAGACAGACGAGGATAGTGATTCCTTGTTTCTCGGTAGTAGCTTGTATCGGTGACGCGTGCATCGTAGCTGTTTCGACGTCTATGGGAGCCTTTAAAGCTAGCTTCGTGCTAGTCTAGTACGATCGAGTTTACCAGATTTTTTGTAAAGCAAAACCACCTCCCCTCCTCTCCCCCTAAACTGTAAAGTAATAAACTGTGTAAGAATATTCGTCGAGTGTTCTGACTTCGTTTGATCGATGAATATAGCCGCACAGAATAAGCGTACGGTCGGTGACACACTCGAGGAGAACGTCACGCGATGCCGCATGCACGATGGTGATCGGTAAGGACGTCGCCTTGGGTCCAACCGCTGTCAAGGCATCGAACGTGACCGCCACCAGCGCTGTCATATCATGGATGCCGAGCAATAGTAACCACCAGCACGTCGTTTGCGTGAATAACGTGGAAGTTAGGACAGTGAAGCCTGGTGTTTACAGACACACGATCACCGGTTTAGCACCGTCGACGATCTACAGAGTGACCGTCAAAGCGAAGAATTTAAGAGCGACGCACTTCGAGGACCAAAACACCCAAGCGGCGAACAATTTAGCATGCCACGTGCATTTCAAAACGTTGCCCAAAGGATTGCCCGATCCTCCGGTCGATATCCAGGTTAACAGTCTTACATATATATATACATATATATATATATATATTTATGTTACACGCGGATTCGTGCGACGATTGATCGTTCACAGAGTGATTAATCGTTGAATAATTTCGTTTGTGCTGATAGGTGGAGGCTGGACCGCAGGACGGCACTTTGCTAGTGACCTGGCAGCCTGTTGCCCTAAACGGTTCGGCCGTCACCGGTTACGCGGTGTATGCCGATGGGAAGAAGGTCACCGACGTAGACAGCCCCACCGGTGACCACGCTCTGGTGGACATACATAAGCTGATGGGCCTGAATCCGAAGCATATCACAGTCAGGACGAAAAGCAGGGAGAGCCAATCGGGCGATAGCTGTGCCACTGCCATTCCTTGTAGCGTTCTCCGCGGTGGGACAGCGGCTCATTTGCAACACGGCTCGTCTACGCACATGCAAGATCAGGGTCAACCGCAGCCCTCCGGCACCGGTCAACTGGTGGACGATCCCAACAGGCATCATATGGGAGGTGTAGGCCAGAGATATCCATCGACCCCCGTACCATCTCACATAAGAAGACACGGCAACACAAGGGTCGACGCTCACGGCCAAGTTATCATCGAGACTGACGAGAATCTATCCGACAAGGAGATCTATCCTGGACAAAGTATGCCCCAAATGGGTAAGAGTGTTCACTATGCGCGAACGATATATTTCAACTGCTCGAGATATACACAGATCGGTTGTTACCGTTGAAGTTTTTTGCTGTCGCTCGCTTCAGGTGTTCCAGAGATCACCAAAGATTCGGCAAGCGAGGCAAACTACAGCGAGGAAGATGATCCGTCGCGTAGAGGTAGGGGATTGCCACTGCATCATGGCGTCCAACACCGATATGGGCCGCAAATGGGACAACAAGGACTTCCCGGGACGCATCGACCTGGAAGAATGGGCGGTCCTGCTGGTAGACCTCAAGATCCTTACTACGACCAACCAGGTCCCTATACATTTGCACTTTATATCTTTAAGCTATATTCATCTGATCTTTAAGCTATATTCACGTTGATGTTGATTTTGTATATTTTCTTTTTGTCCTCGTAGGAAGTCAAAGAGGCAGGTCTTCTAGCTACCGTGGTGGACGGGGAATGCAAGCTCAAGGTGGTGCCGGTCATCCATCGAGCAGCGCCCAACAAATGAACAAGAGAACACGCTGGTTCGTCGCCCTGTTCGATTACAATCCGAAGAGGATGTCGCCTAATCCGGACATGTGCGAGCAGGAGCTACGCTTCTCCGAAGGCGACTACATCAAGGTCTTTGTCAATCAGATTCTCCGATCGTCTGTGATCACTGTGCATTCGTGAGATTTTTCGCTTACGAAATCAATTTACAAACAGGTATATGGTGAAAAAGACACGGATGGATTTTATTGGGGGGAATGCCACGGTAGACGAGGCTACGTTCCTTACAACATGGTTGAAGAAATTAAAGGACAGAACCAACCTGGACAGGGACAGTCTGGGAGTAGGAGAAGATGGGGAGACATTTACGCTAGTATGCCTGTCAAGAAAATGATAGCGCTCTATGATTATGATCCTCACGAGTTATCACCCAACCTTGATTCCGTAAGTTCCCTAAAAGAAAAGAAAAGAAAAAAGAAAAAGAAGAAAGCAACAAAAGTTTCTTCGTTAAAGATTAGAAATAAGTTTTTTTTAACGCGAGTTTAACTTACACACTTTTATATATTTTGATTCTGCAGCAAGTGGAATTGGCATTCCAAACTGGGAATGAAATTTATGTATATGGCGATCTCGATGGCGATGGATTTTATATGGGTGAATTGAACGGTATGCGTGGCTTGGTTCCGAGCAACTTTCTCACTGAAGCACCAGATCAACCGCCACAAGGACAACTTCCTCCAGGAAATAGAAGACCGCCTATTCAAAGTCAAGGGCCTGGGGTCAGAGGGCCGCCTCCTCCGCCTCGGGAACTACCACCCGCTGGTCATCGACGAGGCAAAGGTAAAAAAAACTTGAAGTTGACAACCATACGAATTTTTTTTTTTTTTTCTTTTTTTTCTTGTCGCGAATTCTGGTACAAATAGCTCCTCAAGCCAAGTACACGGACTAACTAACATTCTTCTTCTTATTATTATTATTATTATTATTATTATTATTATTATTATTATTATTATTACTACTACTACTACTACTATTACTACTACTACTACTACTACTACTCTTCAACATTTTGTGAAGCAAAATGAAGTTGAAATTTATGAAATGACAGAGTAAGCGAGCAGCAGAAAACCGAATGCAGTGATAATCAAGATCGAGACTGAGAATGATCTCTACGAAGATTTAAAAAAAAAAAAAAAAGAAAAAAGAAAAAAGAAAAAAGAACTGGCTCGAGGGGTTGAAAAGTTAAATTCACACTGGCGCCGTGTAATGTATAGTCGACACGAGTTAATCTGCTAGAAAGAATTTTAAAACGGAAGAAAAGAAGAAAGAAAGAAAGAAAGAAAGAAAGGAAGGAAAAAACAACTGGACGTCAGTGTGAATGAAAAATAATAACTAAATAAAAGAGTACAAAAGAAAGAAAAAGAGAACAGCAAGCAACACAAGACACGAAACTAGATGTGCCAGACGACAGGCAGAAGGGTCACACAAGTTTGATATGATTGAGCCATCCATGTAGGAAAGCCCGATCGTCATAAATCGAAGCGGAGCTTACTTATTTTTTTTAGGAGTGTACCTATCTTGCAAAAATTATACCTTCTAATACAACGATAATGCAACGTGTCGACTATTTCGATAAAGACATTCGAGTAAGTCATCCGGTGCGTTTGTCCCTCAGAAGAATATTTTAAAATAGCATTTCTGATAGCAAATCTCTAGGAGCTCGTTCGAAATTATCGGAAAATCAACAGTAACGTACACGATTAATGTGTGAAAGCTATTTTGTAAATTTTTTCTAGGAACATGTGTATTGCCATATGCAAAACGATTTTCTATACCTATCTATCTATCTATTTATCTATCTTTCTATCTATCTATCTATCTATCTATCTATCTATCTATCTATCTATCTATCTATCTATCTATCTATCTATCTATCTATCTATCTATCTATCTATCTATATATTTATGTATATATATGTATACATATATATATTGTATATATATGTATATATATATATGTATATACATATATATATATATATATATACAATAAAATACTAAGCTGCTTTCAGTGTTTCTATCAAGTACAAATGCATACATATGTACATATGTATCTACGTATGTATTGTATCCGTATTTTTTTTTCCGAGCACTTTTCGGCTCTGTTACTTTTTTACTTGCCTATCTTTTTCCTCTATAACATATGTATATATACATATGTATATACGTGTTATATTTACGCTGTATACATATACATATACATATATATACATATGCATGTGTGTAAGAGAGAATATATATGTATATATATATGTATATAACTATATTGCGTGTATTCTATATGATAACATACTATGTTTCTGTGTGCCTGAACTGATCGATGGTCGTCGTGTCACATGATTGTCGTTCGTGTCGTGTTGTCATGCTGGCCATTTAAACATTGAAACAATTTACTCTTTCTGACGGCTCGTTTCGAGCTCATTTCGATACGATATTTATATATGTATATATACATATATATATATATCAGATTCGTGTCTTGAAGCACAGAGCATAAAGCCGCGAGAAAAAAAAAAAATTTAACTGTACGCGCGTCCAGGTTTGCCGAGTAATCTTCACTTTTTTCAAAACGCCCAGAGTAAATGAAGTTATTTCAAAGAACGAAGAGAAAAAAGTAAAAAAAGGAAAAAAAACGAGAGAGAAAGAAAAGAAGAGTTTTGCTAAAAAAAAAGAAAAAAGAAAAAAAGAATGAAACAATATTACTTGGCACACTCGACAGCGCTTCAAAACGTCCATTTAGAAAGGATTAAATGTGCCATGAATGACAACACGGTCTTGTTCTCTTCTCTGTTGCTAGATGCCTGCATTGTGCCTGTGTCTGTCCCTGTCTGTCACTTAGACTCTAGACAACAACAACAACAACAACAACAACAACTACAACAACAACAACAACCATCACTAATGAATAACCAACAACATCAACTCCAACAAAACAATCCACCGCATCTAGCGTACCAACAAGCGAATCACCACAGCTACACAACTGTAACCACGTCCAACCAACATGGGCCCACACCTATAGGCGCCCATCAGCAAGGTCCCGTACCACCCCACCTTCAACAACAGGTGAGTCCACTGCTCTCTGTCCAGAAAGTTTTCACTTTTCGCTTACCTGCGTGCTTTTTCTACCTTCTCTTCGCTGAGAACTTTTTCACAAACTTTGTGATCGACTGTATTTCTTTTGTTGGTTCCTCCTTCTCACTCACCGTCACCGCTTTGGTTTCTAGTTGAATTTCTCTCTTAAGTTACTTATCGAACCCTGTTTCATCATGTGGAAGAAAAACCCAAAGAATGATAATCGAGTCCGATGGCTTTGATTCGAACGAAGGATCAAAAGATATTTTGGATGACTCAGGTATGTTGTTGGAAGTTGCAGGCTGGTCGATGAATCAACAGTACAAACTGATACATTGTTAGAAGGTCACGTGAAAAATTTGTACAAGTCGTTTCGATGCGAATTCGACACCTCTGTTTTCAACCGAATGTTGAATGATCTCGGACAATGCTCCAACAGTAAGTGCTTCTAACAGTAACGCATCGAGAAATTTTACAATTTGCGTGAATGGTGGAAAATTGTAAAATTCTTTTTCAAGAAACTAACATTCAAAGACATTTGAGCTCTGTCTCTAACGTCTCTTTGGCATGGACTTGCATTTGGTAGATACTGTACTTGAAAAGTATGATATTTCAGCTTTTGCTATTAATATTGTCAAGTAAATACTAACAAGAAGGAAATAAATTTCCGCTTATACACTTTAACAATTGCGTCAACAAACAGAAAGAGAAAAAAAAGAAAAAACAAACCGTGGTATGCAGAACTTATATATACGATTCAATGCTTTTAATTAATAGTCATATTTAAGCATGTTAATAGATAACACGATACATAAGTTGCACGAATAGTAGTAAATCATGCTTCTCCGATGAACTGAAATTTTCTGGTGTTCAGCTGTTGTTCCTCTCTTTCCTTCTCTGCTTTTGTCATCTTTCATCTTCGCTTCTGTTTCGTATGTTCTTCCCCCCTCCCCCCCACCATTTTTCGTTAATTCTGCAGAATTTCAGTTGCATATCAGGTCCAACGTATCTATCGATCTGTTGTCCCGTTCGAAAGAATAAATCAGTTTTATAAGATTTATAAAGCGGAAACGAATCGCTATTTTAGAACACGTATTCATATACGTCCCTTCATCTGGCTAACGACTTACATTAGCTCGACATATTAGCACAAATACATCATAGAACCTTTATATATATACGATAGCTGAGATATGTAATTAGGGAAGAAACGAGACATCATACGTAATATATATATATATATATAATATTTACGTAATATATATATATAATAATACGTAATATATATATATATAATACGTAATATATATATATATAATATTTACGTAATATATATATATATATAATACGTAATATATATATATATATAATATTTACGTAATATATATATATAATAATATGTATATATATATATATATAATATTTACGTATATATATATATATATATAATATTTATATAATATATATATATAATATTTATGTAATATATATATATATATTTATGTAAATATATATATATATATAATAATACGTAATATATATATATATAATATTTATAAATATATATATATAATACGTATATATATATATATAATTATAATATATATATATATATATAATATGTATATATATATATATTATGTAATATATATATATAAATATATGTATATATATATAATATTTATTAATATATATATATAATAATAGTAATATAATATATATATAATATATATATATATATATATATATTTAAAATTAACATACACATCAAACGATAAATCTTAATAATTCGATTAGATCAGAGGTATATCACAAAGGAATCTGTTTATCGTAGAATAAAAATTCATTTGGACTTTTCAGGATTGCCAACCTCTCGAAACGAAACGAAACGAAACGAAACGCTACGCCCGATCGTTTGAAAAGCGTATAGAAATATACGAAGATACCGAACCAAGCATCTTGAACGTTCTAGTTTGATGTTAATTTGTGTCGCTTTAATTTCTAGGGGAAGGGGAGGGGAGGCATGATCAATCGTGGTAGTAATGTGCCAGGAGGTATGCAAGGCCTTGGTCAGCATATGCAGCAACAGGACTATCAGCAACAGAATCAACCGTATCCGCAGCAACAGCCGAATCCGCAGCAACCGAATCAGGGATACCAGCAGCAGGGTGCAGGTTTCGGCCCTCAGGGCCAGCAATTCCAGCAGCAACAGCCACAGCAACCGCAACAGCAACAGCAGAATCAGCCGTACGGGCAGCAGAACCAAGGCTCGTCTATGCAGGGCAGTCAGGGCGCGAGTAAGCCCATGAGAGGGATACCGACAGTGTTGCCAACGCCTCAGGCGAAGGCGCCGCCGAACACGCAGCAAGGCCAACAACAGCAACAGCAGCAGCAACAGCAGCAGAGTACAGGGCCAAATCTAATGCAAAAATTCACGGAGATGGCCGGTGCGAGCGCTGGCGGCGATATCCTGTCGAAAGGGAAAGAACTGATTTTTATGAAATTCGGACTGGGCAAGTGAGTGATTACCCTGCCCGTGTCGCCAGCTCCGCTTCTTCTCCATTTCTATACCACCGTCGCGCCTCTGTGTCGCGTGGATTGTTCGTGGTGAAAGTCTCCCGAAAGTCGGTAATCACCGGGGCAGTTTAGCCGTCGGTAAAACAGTATTACACGGAGAAACGTTCTCGCGGAGGTTAGGCGAGACGCGCAGGCAGGAACGTACGAATGCGTCTCGTCCGATCAGATCTTCGCGAATATCCCTGAACAAATACAAAGGTAAAATGTGTGCTGCCATTGCTGCTGCTGCTGCTGCTGCTGTTGCTGCTGCTAACGACTGTTATTGTTTCTCGCAACCTCGTTACTGGAAATAACGTTCGAAATTCGGAAAGCGCTGTTCAACCGCGAGGAAGGCCCGTGAGGAGAGTTACTTGTAATGTGTCTTTCTCGTTGGTTCAACTTCCTATACTTGTTGTTAGCGAAACGAGAAGAAACAAAAAGGAATGTTCGCTTGCGTTTTTCTAATCGACACGTCTCTCTCTCTCTCTCTCTCTCTCGTGAAAAGGTCGAGAGTGTGATCAATCCGAACGTGAACTCGCGCGAACGATCGATGATCTTTATTCCTCGAAAAGCGCAGATCCCTGGAAATAACGAATGATCTTTCGTTCCTTCTTTTTTTCGTTTTTCTTCTGATTCTTTAACTTCTTTTTTTTTTTCTTCTACTACAATTTCTTCTTCTTCTTCTTCTTCTTCTTCCTCCTTGAATACGATAGAATCTTTTTTCTAGATGTCACGTAGCCCGGTTAAAATGTTAATTGGAATGCTGAAATCCTTGACCATAACGGGAAATCTCTCCGAACATAATACAGGTATAGAAGCAATCGAAAATGTCACCGCATAATCAGATCATTATCAAGAGCTCATCCGTCATTAGTCCAATGAAATAATTGTTCTTATCATATTAGATATCGATTAGATATTGATAATATTTTATCTGTATGCATAAAAGTGAAAAGAACGGCAAGTGGACCGAAACGAAATTGCACGAAGTTGATAAAAATTTGTTAAAAAAAAAGGAAACGAAAGGAAAGATGGAATTATTACGTACCTCTTAGTTCAGGAGTTTTTAGACTGTTGCAGATCTCATGTTGCAAGAAGCTTTTACTTACAGTTTCTGGCCGTATGGCCAACAAGACATCCTAGCAAACTCGAACATCGAAACGTGACATAAAACGCAGAATAAATTGTTACTCTTGTTCTCTATCATTTAGTTTTTCCTTCCTATCCAGTTTTTTCGTTGCCGTTCTGTGACTGTGATGTTTCATTTCGCCTGTCTCAAAACGAGCACGACAACAAAACTTTACAGTTGAACAGTTAGACACACAGGCGACGCAAAGAAAGAAGCAAACGTTGTGTCGTTGTAATAACGATAGCCAAGTACGTGAACGAACACGATGCAAGCGGATCATTCACGAAGGACTAAACTGGAAAGTCGCTCCCTGTCGTGATCTCGTGAGCACGACTACGAAATCAATAAATGACTTTACGAAAGACGGTCAAGTCGGACGGCATCAAGAAATTACGCGTTAATGTAACGATTGGACCGGAGGATTTATAATAGAGCGGCTCGTGGATCAAATTGAACTACGTCATAAACATATAAATATATAAATATATAAATAAAACAAATAAATTAATTAATTGATATCACTCCGAAGGAGATGGGCTATGTGAATTTGAGAATCGAGAGAAAAGAGAATATTTGGAGATGGATGGGCAGGGGGTAATATGCGAGAGATAGCATACGTATATTACGGTAATGAAATATAAATATATACATATGCATATACAGATGCGTACATACGTATACGTGTATATATATATATATGTCGATATATATATATATATATATGTCGATATATATATATATGTGTGTGTGTGTGTGTGTGTGTGTGTGTGTGTGTCGAGATATATATGTCTATATATATATATATATATGTATATATATGTCTATATATATATGTATATATATGTCTATATATATATATGTATATATATGTCTATATATATATGTATATATGTCTATATATATGTATATATGTCTATATATATGTATATATATGTATATATATGTCTATATATATGTATATATATGTATATGTCTATATATGTATATATATATGTATATATATGTATATGCTATATATATGTATATATATATATGTCGATATATATCCTACGTAAAGGTATGTATGCATACAAATATATATATGCACATACATATACATACTATATTTAACTATTGCAAACTGTTGTTACATCGCTACTTATATCGTATTTTGTACAAAGTATCCTAACCTACAATTGTTCTTTTCTCTTCGCCGTGCTACGAATATATACATATATATGTAAATATACATTTATGTATATTACGTGTGTATATATATATGTGTGTGTGTGTGTGCGTGTGTGTATGTATTAGCAAGGTGAAGGACAAATTTCAGAGTCATTTTTGCCGGTATCATACTTTTGGGAGTCATAAACGAAATTAATTGTTATTAAATATCGCGGAGATATCTGTTTTGAACCGATAGTTGCCTCTCGTCCGTTCATGTTAATCGAGTGTCGACAGATATATATATATATATATATATATATATATATATATATATAATATAGAGTAAACGGTGAAAGATACGCGATGTAGGAATTTATTATATCAGACAGAGGTATCAAATGCGCGGCCCAATCGAAGTTTTCATTTTAGCCAAATGTTCGATCGAAGTTTCGTTCTGATTCCATTCTTTGTGGGAATTTCGTTCCTTGTATTCATTCGGGAAGAAGAATTCGGACGTGGAATTACGAAAAAAATTGTAAACGAACACGTTTCGTTACTTTTTTTTTGTCAAAAACATGGAACCAACAAGTTGTAGAGAATTATTTGCTGGACCACGAGTTTGTATCATCTTGTAGCAGTCACTATCGGACTTGTAGCTAATTGGTGAGTCTCGATTTTTGCAACGTCGATCACGACGAATCGCATAAACGTTTAACGAGCAAGAGTCACGGGAACTGTGTACGCTGCGACTATGGACCAAACTACATTTCCTCTGAGACCAAAATTCGGCGATTCGAACGGTAGATTCGTTTCCCTTCAATTCCAAAGTCGAGTGTTTCTTTACGTTTCTCGCCGCGAGAAGGCTTCGGTGTTAAGTGGAAATATTTTTCTCAATGCTTTTACCATCCACATTTGGAAACTGTAGGTGTTTACGACTAAGCAGCAATCGCGGTTTCAAACCTTTGTTTACGTATTGTCGTTTCATCGTATTGACCAAAAGAGCCGCGAGATGGTGTGACGTGTAACGCTTGCACGATTTAACACCAGAGAGAAATTGCAAAATCAACTTTATCGATCTCGTTCGATCCGCAGTTCACGCGGAACGTCGAGAACCTGGAACTGTTTGATATCTCGAGGACTCACTCGAAAACACGGACAAACATGCTTTTCGATGCTCGTTCTTTAAAACGCTTGATCCATTGGAAGTAAACGATGTGCAATAGCATTGGCATCGTTCGAAATATCCGCGATATAATTTTTCAACGGGATAGTTGCCGCACTGTTATTAGAATGCCGTTGTTACGGACTTTGTTCTTCGTTCTTGTTCTTGAATATTTAACGATCGAACGTTGATTTAGATGACGATACTCCAATAGATCGAGCTGGAGGAGAAGGACTCCACGTTTTTTCCTCGTATCTTTCCAAATAGAACACCCGTTGCGCAATCTCGAGCAAACATCGAGCGATCGATGTCAGAATTCCTATGAATCTTTGCTGTGAACATATCGAACGTGAAGTGTCGATTCGGCGATTAATCGAAAAAAAAAAAAAGAAAAAAGACTGACGTGACATTTAAGATCTTCGAAATGCTTAACACGTTCGCTACCAGTGCCGGGATCGAAGCTGTCGATTTAGCCGGGAATTTAGTCGATCCGTCGCAACAGTCAAACGAGAACAATATATGTAATTAATCGCAAATATTCGCAAAAAAAAAAAAAAAAAAAGAAGAAACGTGAGATTTTTCTTTTTCTAAAGGAACAATTAGTGGCCCGTAAATAGAAGAAAATACAGAAAAAAAAAAATACAATTCGTTTAAATGGTAGTGAATGTGTTAACTGCGTAATTACTTAGCAAGTTCGTAACGTTCACCTTTCATCTCTTTGACACTTTCGTTTTCTTTCCTTGTCTTTCACCATTGAGTTTCATAGCGATAAGTCACGTAGCGAAACGAGATCTCGTTTAACGCGATTCAAACGAGAACAGAGTGCAAGGAGAGATCCAGAATACACTAAACAGGAAATGTAAATAAATATCGAAACAGGGAGATTACGGGAGATCTTCGTTTCATCATCGTTAAATGTTTAGACATCGTAAGCCAAAAGCAAGGAAGAAAGAGAAGTGGCGTTAACGAGTAAGAAGGCAAAAAAAAAAGAAAAAAGAAAAAAAAAGAAAAAGAAAATGTAACGTGAGCGGAGAAATTCGCGAGAACTAACAATAAGTTCTGTTTCTTATCCCTTTGTGATCAGACCAAATCGTACGAGATAATAATTTTTCATAACAACAGGAACAATAAGCTGACGCGATGCAACGGTCGAACATGATTAAGAAACTAAACGGACAAACACTCGTAGCCGACACTTCTTGTTTAAACCAAAAAAAAAAAAAAAAAAAAAAAAAAAAAAAAAAAAAAAAAAAAAAAAAACCAAAAAAAAAAAAAAAGGATAACCGATAAAATTAAAAAAGAAGAGAAAAAAAAAAAGAGATGAAAATAAGAAACGAAACCAAAAAGGATGAAATACGGTGAGAAATGCGAGAGGATAGTATAATAAGAAACAATTTGGATTCTCTTAGGTACTTCGAGGTCGTTTCGTTCGTTGTCTACGCTCATTTTGGTGTAGTATCTCACTTGTACATTGTCATTGTTATTAAATTTAGTCGTTGAATGGATTCGTATGAGAACAATCTTTTGATACCGCGACACACAGCTAATACAATATGAATTGCAAGTAAAATAAACCGTGCCGAGGATGATGCGTGCGTGTGTATGTCCTAAATGAAAATCGAATGCTGTTCGCGATTCGTCGATCCTTTTCTCGCCGAAGAGATCGTCGGACGCGTGTCTGATGGCAGCGATCCTTTTCAAATTCGACTCGAAACAAAATAATAGGCGAATCAAGTAATCAGTGTTAGATCTCGTACTGAGAAACTCTCTTTCAGAAAAGTGTTTTCCACATCTTAAAAGCAAAAAAAAAAAATCATAGATGTACTTGCGTTACGTATGTTGTTTCGATTTAGACACCGGTTAGTTCAACGACACGCGATATTCCTGACGGCAGCGCCTGTTAGTATAACGAGTATCAATCTTCGATCATAAGCGGGATTGAACGGCCCTCTTTCGAATCGTAGGATCTTTGTTCCATGTGAAAACACTTTATGGAAAGATAGAATAATAATAACAATAATAATAACGATAATTTAAAAAAGAGGGGGGGGGAAAAAGACGGAAGACTGTGCATACGTGCGCGTGTGTGTATATCGAAACATGTATATGACATAACGAATTAAAAGAAAAAAAAAAGAAAAAAAAGAAAGGAAGAAAGAAAGAAAGAAAGATGTCGGAGGCAGGAGTCGATTCGGAAGGAAAACAAGAGAAACGTGTAGTTGCAGCCGTGTGGAGTAGAAGACCTGAGAAACATATTTCGATGGTGTTATTAGCTAGGCGCCAATTATTGTCATTCCTTCTCTTGCATCGATACCCTAAGATTGTATAAACAGAATGTAGCGCAAAATGAAGAAATTATATACACTCATACAACTTTTAATATAACAAATTATCGCATCGATTAAGCATGTCGGATCGCCAGCTACGTTTGTCATTCAGTAATCTTGCGCTTTGTTTTTTCTATGAATCGGTGCGTAACAATCTACTCCTTGTTAGCCCAACTGAAATATCGGGGGAAACTGCTACGAAAGGAAAAAGGAAAAAAAAATCAACAAAAAACAATGTTATTATAAATGATTAATTAATAAAAAACGAATCTTGTTTGTTGTTACTTTTTGGTATCCTCGTCGAATCCTTTTCTTCAAGTTGCAAGAGAGTAACTGAGCTACAAAATAAGTTCACACGTGCTTGATGAGCAAGAATACTTTATTCAATGCGAACTATGACACTGTAGCAGGATGAGTATATATATATATATATATATATATATGTATGTATATATATATAATTTAATTAAGCGATATATATATACTTCCAGAATATCATGGACTAATGCAATATATAAAGAGAAAGATGTTTCATAGTTTATGTATCCTCTTCCCAGACAGTTTCAGTTAAGATTGCAATGTTGTCCAGTCCTCTCATCGGCGCGTATTCCAAAGTCCACATTAAATTAGTGAAAACGACTGAAATCAATATCATCGATTATTAAAATATTTTGCTCCGTTACGTTTGTTCTGATTTCAGTGTTTCTTTACTAACGAAAGTCCAACCGTGCAATCGTTCAACTTACGCATCTCACCCTGATGTAAGTCTGCTATCAATTCGGGGCAAGAACTATTACAAGGATTTATAGGAGTCAAACGAAGCTGTGTAGCTCCTCGCAGCTGAGCTAGAGCTATGAGACCCGAATCTAGTTCGACCTTTTTATAACTCGGGCTATTGTAATCCGAAGACATAAGGACCCAATTAAAATGGGCAGGTGAGACGGTACTTGAAAGGAAGTATGGTCGTTGATAATACTTTCTCAACACTTTTACTGCATTGATGTCACAGTTCTGCCAGTGAACAAACCACTTGGCTACTTCAGGCGAGTGTACCCGACGTAAAAATGCTGCCAAGTCGGATGAACCAGTTCTCAAATTTGAAGTCAGAGCGCAAGGCACTGTTTCCATTAAGCGCTCATTTTCTAAATAAAGCTGCGAATAAAACATATGCCATTTCTTTTGTTCAGTGTATATGTGAAATTGCTTATCTTTGACTACGTGTTTATTTCATCATCAGAGTGAAACATGATATATATGACGTGTATGTAAAAGATATAATGTATCTTCTTTACTTTGATCTGATTTACTTCTTACTTACATGAGTGATATTATCAAACCAGAAATAATCTGTGTTCATAACTGCCCAAGAGTCCATTGCGTCTGTAATGATTGCAGGTGCATCCCTACTTAAATAATTATCCACAAGATTGCGGTATCTTACATCTGACAAACGATCGATAGTTTCCAGAGCTTCACAAGTCTGCAAATATGTATGTTTTGGAAAGATCAGTAAAGTATTATCTATGTATCAACGTTGTTAACTTTCTTATAGGAAAACTTTGTAAAATACATTTTATAAGTATATTTTTGAAGTATATAGAAGAATATCTGGATCAATATTGATTATCGTACCACACAATCTTCTTCTGTTATCATGTAATCATTATAAAAGGGATTGTTAATCATACAATTTTCATAGTACAGAGGCTGCCAGTTCCAAATTGGCAGAACTTTAATAAGTAGAAGACGGCTAATTGCAGTGAAATGTGTTCCAACAAAATCAAGTTGGGCTGCTAAACAAGCTAAAGTGCCAAGGACAATTAGAACAAGCGTCCCACGGAAAACAAGTTGTAGCCAAGAACGTCTCATTGCAGCCACCAATGGTTGGCAAATAATATCCATTTCTTCTTCTGTGAAACCAGCCTGTTGACAATATCTGCAAACAAGTCATACATATGAGTTGCAACAATCGCTAATTAAAACAGTGTGGCAATGTTATTTTCATGTATCGTATATAATAAATTATTATACAAAAAGATTGAATTTCAAAAAACTAATCTAAATTAATATGAATTAATGCTAATAAGTACAAAAAAAAATAAGTCATTTTCTCAAATAAAACATAAATAAAAGAAAATTGGTTTACTTGTAAAATGCATTCAGCTCATCGTCTATTAATCGTAGTTTCTCCGAATGTGACATTTCTTGCTGTTCTTTGACATAATTTTTGCGCAATTGCTTAACACACTTGTTACTCGACATTTTCTAATTTTCGTTCGATAACAATTCTCGTACGTTTATCGAATGAATTTGTCAGAATTCACAGTCTGAAGCTGGACAAACAAACCAGTTATTATCGAACAGGAATACCGTCTGTACATGCGCACATTTTCCTATTATCCATGCGAACATATTGATTGTTTATTGCCCTCGTTGAAAGTACCGCGGCAAAATATGGCCAGTTTCAAAGGTTACTCGTTATTCCGAGAAGCGTCAAGCGTATAACGTAGATGCATAAAACGAACTTCACCTATGTAGAAATAAGAAATTAATAGAAAAAAAAAAAAAATTTACATAGAAATAAGAAACTGGTAGGTCGTCAAATTGATCACCTATCTCAAATAAATTAAAAAAAAAAAAAAAATAACATTTGGAACAAAGAAAGACTCCAGTTATTCTCTGAAAGCGCAAATTATTCTTGTTATTTCCGCTTTTAGTTTTCTTTGCTTTTTTTTTCAAATTGCTTCTCTATTTACGAATAATACAATTAAAATGTATTTATTGTTTTTTAAATTAATGTCAACTTTTATGAATAACGTGTAACAGGTATGTCTAGATTAACTTAAGTTAATCTTTGACAAAAGACTGTCTTTGACAATCTGTCATTATCAGTTTAAAGCTTGCGTATATATATATATATATATGCATATATATAGTTGTTAGTATCCCACATTATAAATAAAGCTATTGAATATGATGTTATTGTTGTAAAATTGTGTGCACAATTAAAATATTGAAATATCCATATTATTGCTGCTTGAAGAAGACTTGACAATAATGTACAAAATAAGGTTTGGTAAGTCTTTATTTTGAAAATGTTGTCATGCATGTATATACGTGATACAAGAATTTAATGATAAATTTTTATTTTCTGAAACAGTTACACGAAATACAACCATTTCCATTTATAATAATGTTGTTAGAAACATTGCATCTCTTTCCATGCTGTCGGAGACTCATCAGATGTTACACAAAACATGCAAGTACGTATCCTTTTGTAGATTTATTTGTATTTTTTATTTTTTTTTAAAATAATTGAGTTTTTGAACTGATTTACTATAGTAATTTTAAGTTATAATCTTATAATACACGTGTATTGCTTTCTCTTATAATGTCATAACGTTGTAAATATCATTGTAGAGACTTTGCAGAAGGAGAATTAAAGCCTTTGGCTAAAGAAATAGACAAGAAACATCTTTATCCGAAAGAACAAATAAAAAAAATGGGTGAATTGGGTTTAATGGGCATAGCAGTTCCTGAAAATGTAGGTGGAACTGGGCTAGATTATTTGGCTTATGCTATTGCAATGGAAGAAATATCTAGAGGTTGCGCCAGTGCTGGTGTCATAATGAGTGCACACAACTCTCTGTATTTAGGTCCTATAGAAAAATGTGGCAGTAAAGATCAGAAAGAAAAATATATTACTCCCTTTACAACTGGCAATAAGATTGGATGTTTTGCTCTCAGTGAACCAGGCAATGGTAGTGACGCAGGTGCTGCTTCTACTACCGCCAAATCAAATGGATCTAATTATATAATTAATGGCACAAAATCGTGGATAACGAATGCGTATGAATCAGATGCGATTGTCTTGTTCGCTACAACAGATAAATCTAAAAAACATAAAGGCATAAGCGCATTCATAGTTGATAAAGCTACAGAGGGTCTTTCTATCGGTAAAAAAGAAGATAAATTAGGTATACGTGGAAGCAGTACCTGTTCATTAATATTTGACGATTGTGAATTACCAAAAGAAAAGATATTAGGAGAACCAGGAATGGGTTTTAAAATCGCAATGATGACTTTAGGTATGAAATAAATAAATATACATTCTTACAAACGCAATAACTAAAAATATAATGTTTAAATTACACAATTTTTAGATGCTGGCAGAATAGGAATTGCTGCTCAAGCTTTAGGTATAGCTCAAGCATCTTTGGACTGTGCAGTTGAGTACGCAACAAAACGGCAAGCATTTGGTAATGCTATCATTAAGTTACAAGCAATTCAACAAAAAATTGCTGATATGGCACTAAAATTAGAAAGTGCAAGATTATTAACATGGCGAGCAGCCGTACTTAAGGATAATAACAAACCTTACACAAAGGTAAGAGAAAAGAAAAAGGAATTAAGCTTAAATGTAATCTACCAATTCTCTTCTTTCTGTTTAGGAAGCTGCTATGGCAAAATTATCGGCATCTGAAACATCTACTTTCTGCACTCATCAATGTATACAAATTTTAGGTGGCATGGGTTACGTTACTGATATGCCAGCAGAACGTCATTATAGAGATGCGCGTATTACTGAAATTTATGAAGGTACATCAGAAATACAAAGACTGGTTATAGCTGCAAATATTATCAAAGAATATAATCTTAATTGAAATATCTAGATATTGTATATATTTCTCTTTTACTAAAACTTTTTATATGCAAGCAAAATATTTTTATATATTTTAATAATTTTATATATGTATATATATATATATATATATATATATATATATATACACACCTCTTTTTTATTCGAGAAAGTCAATAAATTTTATATATTACGACTGCAAAGTACTTTTTTTCTACATGATTCAATGTCACAAAATATAAATATATATATATGTGTGCTGTGCTATGCATATGTGTGTGTGTGTGTGTGTGTGTGTAAATATGAAAAAAATTATGTATATGCAGTATATATCAATCCTTCATTATCTGCTTCTTAGCGATAGGAATCTCTATTCACAATTTCTATTCTGCTCGTCATGGGATGATGACTAATAGCTTATCTATTAAAGTAATATTAATGCATAGAGGTGGTAGACACTGCTCATAATGAGATTTTATTTTAAAATCTCGATTAATATTGTAATTCGAATATCGCACTTAAATACTAAAATTCACAACTGAGCAGCACAAATTCTGATACTCCCTGTATTAAGATTTTGAAACTTTAATGGTTATTTTGTTTAAATTGCATTTCTAAAGCTATCTTAAATACTATACTATAGATCCCAGTATAACAGATAACAGATACATATAATTTGTGCAAACGACAATTACGATTTTTCTTCAACTATATTTTTATCGAGTTCTTTCTTTGTTTTTGCATAAGCAAACAAGTTGGGTATGACACTTAAATTGTATTTGTTGTACAGAGATCTATTGGAATGCAAAGAAATATGTAAGTGTATATAATTCATCATAAACATTTCAATCAGAACTTCAATGTATGTCTCTTTTTATATACAATAGCGCATTTTTTCAGTGTTTACTGACTTTCACATTGAAATAGTTTTTCTTCTTTTACATATATTTATATCTGCGTATTAATTCAATTATTTCATATATTTCACAAATAACATACGTTAATATAATTAAAATTAATTTAATTAAGATTTATGAAGTTGGTCCTAACTTTGATACAGGCCTATTTTTTCAAATTTTTCAATTAAAAAAAAAAAAAAAAAAAAAAAACGTAAGCAGAACACAATTATTACAGTTGTTCACTAGTAATTTAACATCTATTCTAATTATAATGTCGAATGTTAATAAATTATTACAAAATCAATTTTCACTTATAAAACTGTTAAAATAGTTTCGTTTAATTTTTCTGATTATTATACACTATATAATTGGGCTTGAAAAACCTCAGGCCATTGCGCAAACTTATTAAAACAGTTATTTATAAATATAGTAATATTTCCTGGTTTCAAACCATAATATAATGAATCTAAAACACGAACTGCAAAGTCTTATTGAACTTGCAGTTTTTGTGTCTTTCCTTATTTGTGTTATGCAAGCATTCCAAACGATTTATTTATAAATTTTAATATCGAACTACTACGGTGTTAAATAACAATTACATTTTTTTTCTCCACCTATACCGATTTTTATCGAACTGTACTCTTTTTTTCTTTTTATATTTTATACATCGTATAAGTTGAACTGATCTGTGTATCAGTTCTCTTTTATTATTGGCTATATTATAATCTTTGACTGTATAGATACATTTATCTAAAACGCTTGTAAATGTAAATAAATTAAAATCATAAGTAAATGTAATAGACACAGAATCTAGACACTTAAATTCCGGAAATTGTCCCGATCCTGCAGGATCGCTTATGACAAAACATATGTGAGTGTATTTCTATAGGTACGCGTATGTATCTGAGACATATAAGGAAATTGATTTAACAATTCATAATAGAAGCTATCAAAGCCTCAATCATCAGCTCGCATACCCCTTACTTCTCCTTGATGTCTTTGCTAAAAAATTTAAAAATTTTTTACAATTTTATATATATATATATATATATATATACACACATTGCAGGTAATTAAAACTAAAAAAATTACATACCCTATCTAATTCTTCTTTCGTACTTTCCTCAATTGCTCTAATATCTTCCATAGTTAAACCATACCAACGATCTATCCAACAGAAAACTTGCCTATGAAAGTTAGTAAAAAGACGCCTCTCTGCTTTTTGTATAAAATTTTCAACACGATTTTGTAGACCAAACCATTTAAATTCACAAGTCACTAGCTTATAACATGTCATTACAGGTTGTACATTGTGCTTCCAATCTTTATTAACAAGAGGGCCACGACCTGTTTTCACAGATTTAAATTTAGTTGGGTCTTCATCTTCTTTATAATCAGCACTTGCAATTGGATCATTTGCAATATCAATGTGTATGACTTCTCTTATTTTTAATTTATCAGGAGGCAATTCATGAACCTAATATTAATTAAAGAATAACGATATAACAAGTAACGATACGAAAATAATAAAATGCTTTTTCAAAATTTTTATACCTACATTATGCTGATCTCCAACATCATCGATGTGAAATGATTCAATCATAATTACAAAGTTTTCTTTCATGTATCCAGGATTCTGCACAAAAAGAATAATATGTAAAAATACATGATATGTATAATATATCAGAAAGTATATATATATATATATATATATATATATATATATTTAAAAGACAAATTGTACTCACAGTAATAACTGTTTTGCAATAAGGATAAGCATTCCAAGCTTCTTCATGAATTTCCAAGGAGTTCTTTGGCAACATAATACGAATAAAAGCAGGCACTTTACTAGCTAAATGGTAAATTTTATATGTATATTGACCTGAAGAATATTTTCCACCGAGCAAAGGATAATCTGTGAATGGCTCATTTTTTAGCACTTCTATACCCTCTCCTCCTCCAGTATTATTTTTGCTAGCTTCTGCTACAGAATATAGTTGAGCCACTTGGTACTGCCATGAAGTAAATCACATTTCATAATGGATATTACAAAGACAAGTGTAAAATTTATCTTAATGAAAGATAAGATCTAATTACAGACAAGTATATCTTACGAAAAAGGATTTCAGTATCTATAATTTATCTATTAAACAAATCACTACTAAACTATTATAATTTTAAGTAACTTTTTTTTCTTCCATGAAGCACAAAAGTAAAAAAGAAAAAAAAGAGCTCAATAAACATATATTGATGAATAATCAGAGATTGAATTAAAATAGCTAAACCAATGAAAAAATTTTATTACATCGCAAAATTAAATAGCAGTAAACGTAACAATGAAGTTAGCATGATGCGACAATATTTGCCAGATACATTGGAGTAAAAATTTGAAACAACATCCAAGATAATTACATACTTCTAAATAAATGTTAATTAAATGATTTGCAATTTTTTCCAAACCACACGGTAACGATGTAAAAGCTAATTTAAGTTAGATTTTTTTTTTCTTTTTCTATAGAATAATAACACATTTCAGAATGGATCATTATAACGAGACTTTGTTGTTCATTACATACCTCTTTCACATTAAGAGGTAAAGTGACACGGCTGCAACAAAGAGGAATAAATTATAAACTTCTGTCCAATTAAATAATAAACAAAAAATAATTATGTATTTACGAGCAACGACCTTGAGTACGCTTAAGCATGATATTAAGTACCATATACCAGGTATCGAAAACCGAACGACAGATAATAACGTATGACGAGCAAATTGCTTTCGGAACGTTACTCATCAGTTAAAACGACACGGTTCGTCGCTCAAGAAAATTTTCTCCGTACGGATAATAAGGGATGAAACTACATCCCTCTTTGCCCCTCCATCCCACCCGCCGTTAAAGATTAGTAACCATATCCGAAGAATTGCTTTTAAATATTCGGCCGATATCGCCTTATCACGGTGTATCAGGACTAACAGCGGCAAATCTCAGAGAAACTTACTATTCTTTGATGAGCATTTTAACAAGCAGAGCACATGGGCTGCAGTAATTTCAGTGCGACCACACAGAACCACCCTTGCTACAGCAAATTCACTCGTGTTATCTCTCAGCCCGCAGTCAACGCATACAACAGCGTCGACTTCTCAACCGACTGCCACACACTCGAATCACTGAGCGAGTAGCGAGTAGACACACTGCACAGCTACCACCACGCACACATACTTGTACACACGTGTACATCGAATTTCCCCACTTTCGCCTTACAGACACTTTGCGAATGACGTCATGCTTGTACGCTCCTTAGTGCGCATGCGCATTTGCTACTCCACGGTTTGGAGTAATCTCGTCTGGGGATTTTGTATAGGGAAGCTTGCGATTGTATTGAGAAACATATGGGGATAATTATTAAATATATTATTCGCAAATTTTTCACCACGTGCTATTGGCAACAAACCGGCAACTTCTTAACTTGCAATTTCTATTTGTTTAAATTGAAAATATATATCGTGTATATTGTACACACTGTAAATGTGTATGCACGTGTAATTGAAAATCAAAATTTATCGCGACATGAAAATTGACACGAAGATAAAGAAGTATAGAACGTATAAATACGTTCGTTATATTTAATAAATATTATTATTATTTACGGTTTATAGCTTTCAATATGATAATTAAATTACATGTAGATAAGATTAATCACATAATGATTTAACAATAGACGATGATAATGAACCATGAGTTTTAATATCGCAGATATTAAAATTAAAATTACAAAATAAAAGGACTCGCAATAATAAACAAGAATTATTGTCACTATAAATATCGTTCGCCGAATAAAACATGAAAGACGTGAAATGAAAAAAAAAAAGAAGTGATAATGAACCATGAATTTTAATATCGCAGACATTAAAATTACAAAATAAAAGGACTCGCAATAATAAACAAGAATTATTGTCACTATAAATATCGTTCGCCGAATAAAACGTGAAAGACGTGAAATGAAAAGAAAAAAAAGAAGGTTTTTACGCGGGTGTTAAGATTCAACGAGCAGATGATATTTTTCATCGCAAACGAGAAAGTTCTTTCGATTGGTTACTTTTTATCTGAGCATCGAGGGATATTTTTAAAAAGACTTTTAAAAAATATAATTACCGAGTTCGAAAATTACCGAAAATTATCCTTCGCTTAGAAAGTAAGTCACTTCGACACAGATATACGTATATATATATATATATATACGTGCGATATCGAGCCTGTTACGCACAAGTTCCAAATCTATACATCGAAAAAAAAAAAAAAAAGAAAAATGAAAACGATATTCATTCTATAAGTGATTATATTCTACGAGTTATTAAGCCGCTGTTACACGCAGCCACGCAGCGAAAATAAGCTTCGTACATTTATACGAAACATCGCTCTGTAATTATTTGTAACATATTTGGTTATGAAGTCTGCACAGACGTTGCACGCATCGTGTAACGTTCGTCGGCTCATTTTAGAATCGACTGCAATCGACGAGTCCGATTGATCGATATGCGTGCAGTTTGGTGTGTGTGACGAAATGTACTTGGATGACAGCGCGTATACCGACGCGCGCCTCAGAGCATTTCGTTTAGAGTAGAACGAAAAGATGGGGCCGTCGTTCGAAAGTTCGAACGAGGATTGAGTAACATGTCCGCACAGTTTCCTGCGAGGTGGCCTCACTGCTGGACTGTTACAATTGTCGTTTAAGTTTCGTTGTTGCGTGTATTACATGCACAGAGGTACAAGTACGTTGAATGTATGGTGGCCTGTGGATGCAACGAGGAGAAGACGCGCGGAAAAGTTAGCGACGTAGCCACGTTTCGCGAAAGCTGACGAACAAGCGAAGAAAACAAACCGCGAGGAAAAGCGAAAGAGACCGGGACGGAACGTTCGGGGAGATTCGAGCCAGAATGGACGAATGTATGCTGAACGATTTGTTGGAATGCTCGGTATGTCTCGAGCGATTAGACACATCGAGCAAAGTACTTCCCTGTCAGCACACCTTTTGCAAGAAGTGTCTGGAAGAGATAGTTAGCACCCACCGTGAATTACGGTGCCCCGAATGTCGCATTCTCGTTGATGCTAAAGTGGATGAGCTGCCTCCCAATGTGCTGCTGATGCGCATTTTAGAAGGGATGCGCAACGCAGCTCCTAAATCTGCGAAATCTGTAGGTAAAAGCAACGCGGGCCCTCAGAGACTGTTTGGTGGCCACCAAGTTACCTCGACTCCTATTGTAACTACTAGTCCTACGCCTGCTGCGTTGACGAACGAGCCAGTTCGGCACGGTAATACAACAGCGAAACAGATTCAACTACACAGTCAGACATATGGCCGAGCTATTTATGATTACGTGTCGAAAGTTCCAGGGTAAGTTTGTAGAGTCTGCTGGGTATTTACTCGTATTTATCTTATCAACCGTTCAACATTTCAGGGACTTGTCATTTAAGAAAGGCGATATCGTTATCCTTCGTAAGAAAATTGATAATAATTGGTGTTTCGGGGAAAGTGCCAATAGTCATGGAGTTTTCCCTTTATCCTACGTTCAGGTATATCTATATCCTATTGGAATATCTTGTAGCTTTTAGTACAGAAATGTTGAAAGTATTTAGTATTTAATATGTGTTCACGTGTATAGGTAATCACGCCGTTAACGCCAGATGTTCCTCAGTGCAAGGCTTTGTATGATTTTAGAATGACTAATGACGATGAAGATGGCTGTCTTACATTTAACAAGGTATACAAAAACATTTGTATATATTTGATTAATTCGATGTTACATTTTCCGTTTTGTAATAACTGCTAAACGTAATAACTACTGAATTAAATGATTCAAATGATTATTATAGGGTGAAATTATTAATGTTATTAGAAGAGTTGATGAAAATTGGGCAGAAGGGAAGCTTTTGGATAGAATTGGTATCTTTCCATTGGCTTTTGTGGAACTGAATAGCGTGGCAAGGGCTTTAATGAAACTATCGACAAAGTAATTTTTTACGATTTAAATCTTAAAAGTATAGTTCATATATAAGAATTAGATTTAGCATAATATCGTTTCTCTTAAATAGCGCACAACCAGGTCCATCGAGAGTGGCACCTCCTACTCCCACTAACGAAGAAACTACGCTCTTAATACCAACTGATCATTCGCGTAATTTACAAACAAATCAGTTGCGACCTCAACTTGTACAGGTATTATAAGTTAAATTAATTTACATTTATCTTTTAACATTTCAAAATATGAAAAATGTCTCCAACAAACCTTGGTAATTTTTAAAATTTTGAAATTTTTCAACAGAATACGATTTTACCAGTCTCTGACTCCATCTCAAATGTATCATCAGGAGGTAGTTCTTCAACCACTACTCCAAATACTCCTAATAGTTCAACTACATCTAGCGGTTCCAGTACTGCTCCAAGTAGTCCTAGTAGTCCGGCAACATCTCCTCCTGCAGTTGGAAATAGACACAGTGTTAAGCGTCACAGTTTCACTGCTGTTAATACTGGCCATCAGGCTCATCCACATCATAGACACAGTGCTGAAATACTTAGTCCTCCGTTAGATAATGCCATTGGCAATAGTAATAGTAATAGCAGTAATGATTCATTCTCTCCACTACAGGTAAAATATAATTTTTCTATAAAAAATATTATTAAAAATTTTGCACATCTCACGTTTATAGCATCAAGTTGTTATTTCTATTTCTTAGACAAATACCAGCGTTGCAGATCACAATCTTCGTCATAAGCGAAGCGGTAGTAGCGATCTTGCTCTTGCACAATCGTCGCAAGGTTTATCTGCTACAACTGGAAATACTCATTTACCAGCTGCATACATAGCTCTATATCCATACAAACCTCAGAAAGCAGATGAACTTGAGTTACGAAAAGGTGGCATTTATATGGTAACGGAACGATGTCAAGATGGTTGGTTTAAAGGAACTTCTAATCGTACACAAAAGTGTGGAGTCTTTCCAGGAAATTATGTTGCGCCTGCTAAGTATATGAAATTCTTATAATGGAAATGCACAATGTAATATCTTGATTTTAAACGATTCTGTTTTTCGTAGATGTCAACGTGGCCTGTGTCGAGGATCACCAAATACAGGACAACACCAAAACTTTCCATCTTCAACAAGTCAAAATAGTAGTGACTCGCGAATAACTACGACTTACACCAAAAATAAAGGATCCGCTCCTCAACCTTATAATTCACGGACATTGTTACCCCCAGAATTGCCACCACGTGCAATTAGTCCGTCTTTTATGGTATCGTCATCTTGGCATGGTCAAAGTCAAACGCAAAGTCAAGAAAATAGCCCTCCCCGATACAAGGAACAAAATTCAGCAAATCCTCTTGGACGTAGTCACAGTGCTGTTATGTCACCAAATATTTGTACGTAATAATTTTGTTAAAGAAAAAACATTGTATTAAATTATATGAGATTGCTTTTTGTTCCAGCTTCTCCTGGAAAACAGATAACTTTACCACAGTCATTAATGACTACAACTACAACCACTGGTGTCAACAATAGTAGTACTATCGTTACTGGTGCGACTTCGTCCATAATAAATGATATTAATAAAACTCCAAATACCATTTTACACGCTATATCTTCTCCTTCTTCTGCCGCATCTGTTTCTGCACCTAAAAACACTGAAAAGGTATAAGCTTATCTTTATATAATATTTGTTTTTTTTTTTTTTTATCATATGGAAAGGGGGGCATTAACTTTGATCACTTTGAATACCTCTATTTTTTTTAGAAATATGGAGGAACTTTGTTCACAAAAATCGATAAGAAAAAGATTATAATATGGCAGTAGTAACTGTTTTCTTGGAGAGTTTTTTTTTTAAATTGCTAGTCGTAGTTTTTTATTTTTATTTTTGGTAAGAAAAAATATATAGAAAATGTTAAGACGATTTTAATGATTTATAAATATAAGGTCATTAGACATTGTGATCAATGTTAGTACTCCGTGATATAAGTATACGTAGATAAAATATATCTTTGAACTACAGCAAAAGGAAAAAAAGGATAAATGTGTTTCTTTGATGCGTCGGTTAACGAATATTAAAAAATCAAAATCACCACCTCCTACGACATATTCTATGGATAATCCTGTGTTTGAAGATGGCAGTTCCATTAATCCAATACATGTTCGGTAAGCTTTTTTTGTTTATTTCAGTAACAAGTTATGCTTTATACAAGTATAATGGACTTAAATATATAAATATGAATTTTAAGAAGATAAAACGATTTTTAATAATTTGCACGTTTATAGCATATTAAATATTTTATTAACAAACATGCATGCATTACTATCTGAAATCATTTGTTTTTATGTACAATGTAAGATGTATGCAACTATATATGTATATGTATTTTTGCTATATGCTGTACAATCGTCGAAATCACTGCATGATTGTAATGTTTATATACGATTAGCAAATCAATTACATATTGTGCAAAATAGTTTAAGTTATCAAATTGTTTCTTCTATTTTTCACGATATTTTTTAATACAATATGAGCTGCACGTGTTAAATTATTTGTCTAATTCTACACGGGGGTGGGTTGGGCGGATATATTTAAAATTAGATCGGGATCTTGCCCAAGTCAGTTGCTACAGGTGGGAGCTACACAGGAATTAAATGCTTCAAACAACCACCATCGTTTATGTCCAGGCTCTGTGCAGGGACATGTCACATCTTCACAAAGACTTAAATACAAGGAGAGACCATCTTTACCGGTCTCGATCCTCCAGAGGTTAGTTGTTAAAATTATAAGCTTAACAAGTAAAATAATTGAAAAACTAATAGTATTTACAGTAAAATATATATTTATATTAATGTATTTGTCCAGCTCATATAGAAAACGGAAATTGTATTTAGTCTTTCGTAATAAAATAATACATACATAATATTTGTGCGATGCGTATGTTTAACTGCATTAACATTTGCAATTAAATGTATATAGTACAATAAGTAAGTATGTTAATGAATATTGCAAAAATTAAGAAGCGTATGTTACAAATGCTTGATTATCTCGATGATGTTAAAATACATTTCATTTCTCAATATTTTTTAATTGCATTTTCGTAGTTGTTACTGTTTTTTTTTTTTTAAATTACTAATTTTTATTAAAAATTTGCTTGTTGACTGAGTATGCGTGCATTCAATGTATAATCATTGTAAGGAAATTGACGAGTGTTTTTTGAAACTAATGCAAATTTACTTTTATTTTTATTATTAATATTCATAGATCCAACGAATCGGGTGTGATGGTATGTACACCAATGGCAAATCACCATCGTAAGAGTAACTCATTAGATGCTGGCATGGGGAAACAAGTGAAACAACAATCTACGCGCGAACGGTAAGAATTATTATTTAAATTATTTTATATTTTCTTTCCACCTTTTCTCTTTTTTTCTATCTTATTTTCTTGTCCAATTGAACTGCTAATATTCCTTGCTTCAGAGAACGAGTATACAGATTTCGTTGCATCGTGCCATATCCCCCTAATAGTGAATTTGAACTAGAACTTCGAGTAGGAGATATTATTTATGTACACAAGAAACGTGATGACGGCTGGTATAAAGGCACTCAACAAAGAACTGGTCGTACAGGGCTTTTCCCAGCCAGTTTTGTCGAAGCTTTCTGAGATACAGCGCAAAATCATTTTGTATTAGAAACTTGTATATAATACCGCACAAGCTTATGATGACATGTTGCACATCAGTTTTCAGGTTTATTAAAGGTATAATTGTTAATATGAAGGTAAGTGTACGATCTAAATTATGAAATTAATCGTAATATACTAAAGGTACTTTAACTACACGCTGCGTATACTGTGTAGCGCTACGTTTATACGTTTTTTTTTTTTTTTTTTTTTATGATTACCACATAAAGAATTTTTTTAATTATACAATGAATGAAACGTAATGAAATTGTTCAAAATGGATACTGCCATGTATGATGATGGTATATTCAAGAGAAATTATTAAAACTATCAAAGAAACAGAAGAGATTATATTGCATCAATATACTGCCATTTGAACAAAAATAGTCATGGAGAAATGTATTAATATTGTTTTTTATTAATATGATACTGTTAATAATTTTTTTATCATTGCGAGTTTATGTCATTATTTTATATATTTACATTTGAAGTTTTCATTCGTACATAGTAATTTGTTAAAATAAGATAATTTGACTTTTCATAAAACCTAAATTATTATTAAATATTGCAATTGTTATTTAAATGCCAGTTTTCAAAGAAAAATAACATGATTATTGTTAAGATGTTTTATTTAATTCTTTTGAGTTGTTACTTTTAAAAAATTTATACGATATATTTTGTGGTGTTACTGCAATTACATAGACATAAGAAATTATATCAGTTTCTATCTCAAGGTCAGCTTTAATGAATTTTCCTTCATAGGCATTTTTCTTAGGAAAATATAGCAATTCATGTTATAGAACAGAAAAAATAAAATAAAATATTTCATACGTTTTACAATATTAACATATTTTTTCGTTATATAAAAATATACGTAACATTACGTACTGGTTCAATACTAATACTAATAATAATAACGATTAAATCTCACGTACTGGTTCAATAATAATAACGATTAAATCTCACACAGTTGATTTTGTTAAATACGTAAAGACTGGCCTATGTTTTTGGAAAATTGTAGACATAAATAAATAGCTTTTAACAAAAAAAAGTGAGGTACAACATTAATATTTGCTAATATTAGTAAAATTAATTGTATATCTGAACTGTACAACTGAATTTGTATGTTTTTCTTACTTACGGAATATTTAAACATTCAAGCACAATAATAAATTATATACTTAACAGCCTATTTCACATAATATAATTGTAAGAAATTATGAAAATTAATTAATGAGCTTCCTAATAATAATCAATATTTGATTAAATTTGTTATTTTTCTATAGGAGATACTATAGGAGATTCTTAATTATATATAACATGTATAAGAAACATGTCTATCACTAGCATTGTTATTTTGGTACTTTTAGTTGCATTGACTTCGAAACAATTTATCATTTATAAAATAAATAAGCTTAATTGTGTATTACTTTTCTATGTATGCTAATAATTTATTTAATTTATATCAATATTTGCAATATTAAAAAAAATATTTTATACATCTTTAGTATTGTACAAATGTATTCAATGAGCACAATGTACAAGGTCGTAAAATTAATCAAGTGTTAAATTATGTTCGTAGTGAGAACTGAGATAGTAATTTAAAACAGATCTATAAAAATATATAAGTTCGTGCTCTGTCAGAGAATTGTATTATATAAACTCACTATTGCGTTTTTCTTTGTAATATGTCTAAAAGGATGTGTACCGTACAATTTGGAAAA
Source organism: Tetragonula carbonaria (assembly GCA_032399595.1). Taxonomy (NCBI): domain Eukaryota; kingdom Metazoa; phylum Arthropoda; class Insecta; order Hymenoptera; family Apidae; genus Tetragonula; species Tetragonula carbonaria. Next base: position 1,263,420 of record JAUCRC010000003.1, read on the forward strand.
TAGATTTTAAAAATGCATGATTTATCGTTTACAATGTAAATAAAAAATAACTTTTACGCTCTGAAAGTAATAAGTACACTAAGTAATTAGGATGCATTTGGCTTAAGGTGAGATCTAGCTGGATTGATATCAATGCTAAATGTTTTCATGTACGACCTTGTTATATTGTTTCCATTGAACTATGTTCATGTATGCATAGCACACGAAGGCGCACATACATATGGATAGGATAACTAAAAGAGGAAGACATAACAAAAAAAAGCATTTGACTTGGTGATTTAAGAATTACCAAGAATAGAAAAATTTGAATTTAAAATTACGTCGTAATATTATTGTAACAATTATTGCGTTTTTAGAAAAATATTTTTCGAAATTACAAAGAATTATATGTACCGATACTGTATATTTTATATGTTTGTTTTTTAAATATATAATTTCCTTCTCTCTTCCTCTGATGTTATAAAAAAAATATATCTTCATATTAGTAGCGTATACCGTATAAAATGTAGTTATTTATATGTAGGTGTTTTATATAAACATAAAATTAAGTAACTTATTAGTAATAATAATAGCTTATAAAATGAATATTGCTTCATTATGATATTTAAAATAGTGATATAAGCAGTAATAATAAGCATTCATGTATATGGTAATGAAAACATTGAAAATCACAATTAATACGTATGATTTATTGAACTTTGTTCATAATTTTTTAGTTTAAAACGTAATTTAAATTACATTCTAAAATAAATACAATAACACGAATACAGTTTAGATTTGTAAATAAAATACGATTCGTCAAAAGATTTAAACTGTTTTTTATGTCGTATGGTCGTTTTATAAACAAATTAAGAGCAAAATTAGTATCTTTCATCGAAGTTTTTCGTAAATAATTTATATTTTGTAATCGAGTGATTCACAATGATTATTTTTAAATTTGACATATCTTTGCGTTTCTTTCAATTATATTTGATTGTTATATCAGCATTGCTTACAATTTCATAATTTTTATTTTATAACATAAAATTATCATCAAATTTATCATCATTTATGTTCATCAATATCATAAAATCAACATTTTTTTAATTTGAGCATCAAATAAAAAGTATACAAAATATTATATACTGTATTTATCAGTGATCTCTTCCTGGCATTTTATTATTAGCTTTATTAACTTTTGCTATACTTTGAAATGCCAAATTAATGATATTATTGTCGTTAAAATATAACGAAATACGTATCTTATTTAGAACATTGATAATATTATTCTAATATACGCTTACGTTTATTTATTGATTAGAAGATACGATAATTAAAATGGAAAAATTCTGTTTTACACGATAAGATTTAAAAGGTATTGATAAAATTTCTACTACTTATGAATAAAATTAATCAATGATAATTCAAGGTAATTTTATCGATACCCCAGTAAATTATATAACGTACCAATATGAAATGTAATTGAAGTGTAATTGCGTACATCAAAAAATACACATAAATTAGTCTGTTGTGATTTGACATTGACCTTAATTACCAAGTTACAATACAAATATAATATGAATACAGTTTAGATTTGTAAAGTTGAATTATTAATTTCAAAATCTTAATACGGACAGTATTAACATTGATAATAAATCAGTCAGGAGGATGTCACTGTGGCATTATTCCCCATCCTATATGATTTTTGAACGATATTTGTTATTTATAGTTGGCAGATCTGCGTGTGTTCATTATATGTATGAGTAAAAGAGAAAACAAAGAGAGAAACACGATTTAGCATAGTGAAAAAAAATATGTATATCAGATGGGTTGATTGATTTTAACTACCAACGATCAGTCGAGTTGTATTTTATCGCATTGATCATTTTTACATGTAGGTAATATTAAATTCTAAACTAAATCATTTATAATTACTAATACAAATTAGACATTTTATAATTGCCAATGTTCAATTCTTGCAATTATTATTAATTAAATATGTTTTCGTTAACCTCGTTGATATCTTAATTTATTTTCATTATTTCATTGTTTAATTATTTTCAGGCTATTTAACGAATTAAAGGATAAATTAACATTATATTACTATCATTAGTAATCTTCGTTAATTTTATAATAAGAATGATAGTTAGAAGGATGTTGTCCACTCTTGTCAGAACAAGATTAACGCCTTATGTAAAACCGCAATCACTAAAACAAAGACAAAATTTGGTAATATCTGTTTATACTTTCTTAATTTGCCTTTTATAAAAATTCGTAATATTCTGATAAATTTGTTCCCCTTAATTAGACTATGTTTTTATTGGTATGTAAATTATCGAGTTATCAAGTTACAAAAAATATTGAACATATTTCACAAAACAATCGAGTTAAAACTGATAAAAATATGTTGAATTTGAATCGTGAAGAAAATAAACCTCTTTTAGTTTTACTTAGTTGGTTGTTACCAAAGCGTGCACATATTATGAAATATGTGGATTTATATTTGCAACAAGAGTTTGACGTTTTACTAGTATCAGTTACACCTTGGCAACTATTATGGCCAACAAAAGGATCTAGGGTGAATATATAAAATATAAGCTACAATATATATTACATCAATATTTGTAGTTATGTAATTTAATTTGTAAAGGTTTCCTTTTAGCTAGTTGCAGCAGACTTGATAGAATTTCTAGCAAAACAGCAAAATTATCAGCAAATAATGTTACATGGATTTTCAGTAGCTGGATATATGTGGGGAGAAGTATTGGATTTACTGCAGCATGATCCTCAAAAATGTAACGATATATTTGACAGGATTGTTGGCCAAGTATGGGATAGTTTGGCTGATGTGAATGACTTGGCAGTAGGCACGCCACGTGCTATATTTCCAAAAAATGAAATGCTGCAAAATATATGTCAAAAATATTTTGAGTAAGTTTATCTTTTACATTAATTTTATGTGTATTTCTCAAAAATTTTCAATTTGATGCATCAATACTATTCACGCAGATATCATTTGAAAACTTTTTATAAACAATCTACTCAATATTACATAAGATCTAGTCAATTATTTCATACAAACACGCTCCACAAACCAGCATTAATGTTTGTAAGTAAAGCAGATACAGTGAGTTCACTAACGAGTAATCTAAGAGTAAAGGAAAGCTGGGATTCTTTGGGTACAAAAGTAAGATGAGTGTAAATATATGAAATAATTATGAATGCGTATATAGAATAGTATAGAAATATTTATTTTTTTTTTTTTCAGACTTATATCAAGATATTTGAAAAGTCTCCACATGTTGAACATTATCGTAAATACCCAAAAGAATATACAGCAGAACTGCATGCTTTCTTGAATAAATTAAATTTAACGCAGAAAGAAAAAAAGGTGGGGGTACAATTTTAAATGCATATAAAACATATCAAAAAATATTCAAGATAATCTTATTACGAAATATGTAGTTCTTAGATGTAAATATTCATTTCTTATTCAGAAATTTAAAAAAATAATAAACTATGAAATTACTTATTAAATAAATAATGGTCTAATTACTTTTGGCTGTGAACTTTATCTGTGAATATTTTTGTGCAATAATATTAAAAGAGTATAATCTAAAATTATTACAATTGTATAGCAAGAAATAAGAAAGTCGGAAATTCATTTCAGACATAAAAAGTATATAAAATAAATAGTAATAAAAAGAAGAAGTATTTTGTGAACTACATATTTTATATCAATATTGAACTTATTAATTGAATTTTGTCTTTAGCAAGCATATATACGCAAATACTTTTTTTTACAATTATTTTTTAGTACTAATTCACAAGAATGTGTTTTAACACTGAATATTAATATATTATAAAAATATTCATTATATTATGTACACTTTTAAACATAATAAATTTTATACTAATTACATTTTATTTTTGTTATGCGAATTTTCATGAATTTTCTGTTTCTTCTTTAATTTGTTTCTTTTCCTTTCCAATATTTCCTCAATTTCATCCGGATCCTTTCCTTCAAGAATGAGTTTCTTGCGTTTGTTAATTATTCTTTTTTCATAGAAGCCCGTATCGTCTAATTTCATTTCTGCTTCTCGTTTAGCAACAGATATCTGTGTTAAGATTGTAACAATTTCCGTATCTAAATCCAAAAAACGTTAAATTAATGTATTTCAAATGTTTGTCTTACGAAGTATGAGAGTTGAAAATATATTACCATTAACTTTATATTCTGTAAGTTTTGTACCAATAATGTCTTCAATCGCATGTAACAATTTAATATCGTGCGGAGTTATTAGACTAATTGCCATACCACTTTTGCCTGCTCTGGCTGTTCTTCCAACTCTATGAACATACTCCTTTGGTACATTTGGTACGATATGATTTATGACTAACTCAACTGTAGGAATATCTAAACCTCTTGCTGCAACATCTGTAGCTATTAAAATTTTTGCATGACTGGACTTAAATTGAGCAAGTGCAGCAAGACGATCTTTTTGTTTTACCATTGCGTGTAGAGCTACATTTTTGAATCCGACATCGTTTAACGTCATGGATAATACTTGACAATGTCTACAAGATACAACATGCAACAAAACATTAAGGTTTATGTCATGTCATGTACTATATGTCACGTACTGTGATTTCATCTTACTTGCAAGTATCTGTAAATATCATTATAGATCCATTTTTATTACTTGCTTTAAAGGTTCTAATTGTTTCCACTAAGAAAGAATCACGCACGTCACTTGGACAAAGTACATAACGTTGATCAAGTTCCTTCACTGTAACTAAACCAGATTCATCCTTTGATTCCCATATGAAGGCCTTAAAAAAACAATCCCAACTATTTATTCTACAATTCCATGCCTGTTTAATCTTTCAAATATTTATATAATTTATATAATATTTTTATACCTTATCGGATACTATGTGTTTCACTTTATCAAGGGTATCTGTCATCGTCGCACTAAAAAGAAGCATTTGCTTCTGCTTAGGCAAAGCCTCGAATATGGTTTTCAATTGATCGTCAAAGCGACCTTCCACAAGCCTGTCTGCTTCATCTAAAACCAGGAATTTAATTTGCTTCAAAGAAAATGTATCACAGCTGCCAAGGTGGTCCGCTAAACGTCCTGGGGTTGCAACAACTACATGTGGACGTTTTGATAATTCCAATCCTTGCTTAACCATGTCTACTCCACCGACAATTACGCACATTTTCACGCCGATAGATTTTCCCATTGCTGAGAACTGGTCGGCAATCTGTAAATAAACAATTGGCTTTATCAAAATATCTCTTACGTTTTATAGTATACGTTTTTAAGAGATCACACAAGTTTTATACCTGAAAAGCAAGTTCTCTGGTTGGTGTTAAAACAAGTGCAAATATGCCATACGGTTCTTCAGATAGTTTTTGTAATATAGGAAGTGCGAAGGCAAGTGTTTTACCACTGCCAGTTTTTGCACAACCAATACAATCATTGCCATTTAGGATCTTTGGTATACAATTTTGTTGAATTGGTGTGGGGCATGTTAAACCTGAAATAAACAATAATAACAATAGCAACGATACAACCTCTTTTGCACTTAAATTATTAGCCGGTCAATTGTTTAAATTATTACCCATAAAACTACATTGTTTAACAAGCCACGAACTTAAATTTAATGCAGCGAACGTCATGATTGTGAAATGCGTGAGATATTTTGATTGTCAAACGACGATTTCGTAAAAGATAATTTTGATATTTTGAGATTTCGGTAAATCGTTCGCAAGAATAATTATTAATAATTAATAATTAATCGATCAAATGAAGATTCATATCCAAAACTGTGCAGAAATTTTACTGGACACGCTTCTATCATTCACGAACAGATTTCGTTTCGATCGAAATTTCGAGCGTAGCTTGGAAAAAACCAAACGTTAAAAGGATCTTTGTACGTGAACTTTTAAGGGTGAAGTGGAACATAATTCGATACAATCTAAAATTCATAAATTATGTTCAAAATACAACCCTAAAAATTCATAAATTATTCGAATTGATCGAGCAACCATTTTGCAAATAAAAAATTTGGTCAATTCGTAAGTATGAAACTTTAACGCCGCGTAACGGCGAAACAGTGGCATTAACCGCTATTATTCCTGTCACACAATATCGTTTTTCTTATCTCGTTTGTACCGTCTGTGATGTCAGCAATAGTAAAATTAGTCAATGGTGTTAGAGAAAGAATAACTAGAGACAAGAATAAGCTATGTGCTACTATCTACTAAGATTTATTAGAACGTTACATTATTATCAACCGATAAGTGCAATATGTACTTTATCTACAGATGATCATCAATGAATATTTTTTTCATTTTTATCGACCACAATAGGTAGTAGCACTTCCATTCTTGTTTTAATTCACCACATGTATCTCGTCGTTATCTCGTTTATGATTTTCATAAATAACAGACGACCGCGTCACAAACGATTGCAAAATTTTGAGTTTTAATCTTCGAATCGTCAAAAATCGTTCTAACAAACATCGCTTTCATGTAAAGGAAAACTGCCTTCAAAAATTTCAGCTCAATTACGCTGATCAAAACAATTTTCAAAAGTTTTGTCCTTTTGTAACAAAGCAGAGATTTATGCCTTTATGTGAAAGACAGAAAGTACAATGGCGTGCGACAGAGATAGTAATAGCGATTAGTTTCAACGTTTTGCCACTATGTGGTGCTAGTGTTAGCGCGTTAATGGCAACTTCTACCTCCATACAGCCAAAATGCGCTGAAAAGTGCATTTCCGTCGAGTCTTTTTACCGAGGGAAACTTACAGATAATTGATTTTTTTCGTAGCGTGGATGAAGATTGCGATTCTCTAGAGGAAAAGGGCATTTTTTTGAGCCGCCGTATCCATACATAATTTCTAAGGATTTTTCGAGTTTTCGATCTTTGTACATACACGTGTATTAAATTTAATTTTTATAGTTTAGCATCGTAGTTATTTTATTAGCGCGTGTGATTTATTGAACTTGCCCTAGAAAATAATCTATATACGTATAGACATTGTACTATTCATTCGTGAAATTGATCTTGCCTCGCAAGAAGTAGAATCTTCTCTAGCCGCAACGTCCATGAAAAGGGGCAAATTTTCATTTACAAGAAAAAAGTTGACCAATTAGCTTTCTTAATTACTTAGTTGTCTGACCGAAGCTTTAATTCTCTTTTATACATTTCATATTATCCAAGCGTCGAAATGCATATTTAAGTGTCACTTACTTTTTCATGGCGCCGCCATTATCTTCGTGTTGACTCATTCTTAATTTTTAGGAGTATAGAATTATTATTTTTCACGAACTTTCGCGACATTTTAAATGCATAGACCAAGAGGTGTTGTGCTGATCGATCCAATTGGATCTTACGATGCAAGTCTATGATGTATGCTACGTATATAAATTAAACGTAAAAGATTAAATTTATGAAATATGTAAATGATTCTCAAAATGAACGCAAATCTTTTTGGATTTAAAATATGTTATATTATAGTGCAACAAATAGAAAATTCTACTATTTGTTTTTTTTTTTTTTTGTACGATGCGTTTTACATACAAGTCTATTCATCGATTCATGTTATAAATTTGTTATGGCGTGAGACGAAAGTTCAATATACTTTCACATTTAATCGTTAATCATTAAATAACAACAAATTGTATTTGTTATTATTATTATTATTATTATTATTATTATTATTATTATTATTATATTAGATTACGCAATTCATTTGTTATAATACCTTAATTTGTAGAAAATAATAATTGTAATATACATTTCTATGTTTTTTTTTTTGTTTTTTTTTTTCGACCAATAAAGATAATACAATTGTAATAATGATGATGATAATACATTTACAGAGTACGTCAGAGCTATAAATTCTTCGAATTATTGAAACTAATTCTTAAGATCTAATTTACAATTAAAATTACCTCCTCCAACATGTATGTAAGTTTTACACGTACGTAGTAATTATCGTGGCATTGCACTTTATGTCGTGAAATATCGAAGAACGATTCAATACTAAACTCGAATAGGGGAAAACTAACGTGTTATAATGGCAGTGAGAGAAAAGCTGCCCGGTGTAATGGAAAAGTAAGAACGTTCCCATATTACGAGAAGAAACAAAACCATAATTAACACACTGAGCCATTGAGCACGTCTCTATGTATGCGTATTGGCGAGCGTACGTTCGTAGATACATCATTTGAGAGCATAAAGATTTGCTTGCGTTCGTCAACGTTGTACATTTCGTCAGCCGTCAAATTTTTCTATGCATTTCTCCGCTAATGTGTAGGATTAAATTAACACGGATGCTAAAATCCGATTTAAAATCCGATTAACTGGTTTCTTCTTCTTCTTCTCTTTTTTTTTACCGATACAACTTCTCCGTAGTTTTCAGTCGCAGAAAAATACGCACGTTTTAATATAATCATCGCTGAGAAAGTTTCGGCAATGACACTTTTGCCGTTTACGACGCAGATTAACCTCACTAGTAAAAAGTAACTAACTTTATTTAGTAAAGTTACTATTTTTGTATGCGCCGCTAGCTTCTATCACGCACAACGATGAAAAACTCCGAGTCAATTTTCCGACAATTTCCCTTTCATCTGTGAGAGACGAAACCATCCAATACCAATATATCGATATTCTTCATAATCTGAAATACTGTAAAAAATCAAATTTTTCCATTTTCTTTCTCTCCTCTCTTCGTTTCTCGATTAAACAGACTCTGTTGTTTTTTTACAAATCTAGAAATATACGCACGGTTCAATAATAATTCGGTCTCGATGCGATTGGTAATTTAATAATTCGCTAGATTCTTAGAGAAAAACAGTCACTACGACGCTATGTTAGAACAAGAATGTTTAATAGAATAATATAGTAGGTTTTATCACAAATTTTATATTATATCGTAGATCGATTAACGGGCATATTATCGGGAGAAAATTACATCTTACACTTTATACGATTAAGTCCAAAAGACATAATTGTGTTCTCACACAAATTAAATGCTCTGTTATATATAACGAAAGAATAGTCGCCGCTGTCAATTAATTTGTTAATTAATTTTTTTCCAACTGGATTTCGCAAATACAATTTCCTGCCTATATGTATTATCTTCGGTATTTAAATACCGAACAATTTTTACAAACTTCTTCTGTTTCACTTGAAAGTTCTATTTTCATGTCGCCGCGTGCATCTTCCTAATAAACGCAGAACGTAAAAGAAATACACACAATATAAATATACAATAGCATACTCACAACAAATTTTCTTTCAGCTATAAGATCGTGTTAGATGAAAATTTAACGATAATCGATAAAGAAATATTTAATATATATATATATATATATATATATATATATATATATATACACATACACACACACACACACATGTATATATACACATATACATATATACACATATATGTATATATACACACATACATATATACACATATATGTATATACACACATATATACATATATATATACATATATACACACATATATACATATATATATACATATATACACACATATATACATATATATATACATATATACACACATATATACATATATGTATTTATATACACATATATACACATATATACATATATACATATATACATATATGTATATATACATATATACACATATATACGTATATATATATACATATTATACATATATACGTATATATACACATATACATATACACATATATATATACATACATATATACATATATATATATATATATATATATAATGAGTAAGTAGCATGATCAATTTCAATTTATTAATTTATTAGTGTGGATTTCCCGCGTCTTAAGTGTATTTCAATTTCCTTGAAAATATCAACTTAACAATCATTGTCATTAGATAAGAAATACAGCAACAGAGATATATGAAAATCGAAAGTTTTGCTAACATTTAATGTTAATCGATAAAATTACTTTAATTAATTGTAATAATTTATTGTAATAGCTTGCACGAACTCTGGCTGAATCAGAGTTTTAAAATTTCATTTCTAGAAATTAAAATACATATTGAACGAGCGACCGATTAGAGCGAATGTCAAAGACATCGCTGGATGTTTACGTTCTTGAAATTTTCATCTTCACATATCACGAACATGTCAAATATATTATTGAAGTCATAAATAAGTAAAATAAGTAAGGGAAAAACCGCGACTTAAAAATCTACCTTTCGTGTATTACTTTTATCATGATTTCACTATACAAGTCCAATTAATCATGAAAAATAAATAATCTTTTTCTCTTTCTTTACAACATTTTTTGAAGCAAATATTTGCGTATAAATGGTAAAATCTGATGATACATTCTGTTCGGAAAAAATACGAACATCTTAATAATACAGTGAAAGTGGGATGAATGTTTTTTTATTATGTCGCTTAAGAGCATAGAAAAAAACTTAAAAAAAACTTAAAAAAAAAAAATTTGTTCACTAAACTTCCTCAGATCTGAACGTTTATTCTAATGTCGTCTAATTAAGCTTTATGCTTAATTCCATCATTTAATTTGTTTCATAATTGAAACAACAATCTCTACCAATTCAATATAAAATTCCGTTCCTCTAAATCCGTGTGAGAAACTCTATTGAAAAATTAATTATTTACTTTTTAATTCTTTTTAATTAACCTTTTTTTTTTTAATTTATCTCACTAAATAAAATTGTCTTATATATTTTTTTCGTTACTGTACGTAAACGATGTATTCGGTGTACGATAACATTTATGTGCAATGCGTTTGCTTTATATTTGCATTAAGGCATTGTAATATGTACATCGATATACGAAATACAGTAATGAAATTTCCTTACACGCGTTTTGTGTGTGTGTGTGTGTGTGTGTGTGTGGTGCGCGCGCGCGCACGTTGCGTATATGTGTGTACTTGCTGTTATGTGATTTGTCTATGTATGGATACGTGCATATATGTATTATCATTTATAGTACATGCGCATATACATACACACGCGTGTACGTACATACAAGCAATATTTACAATTTTTTTTCACGGTAGTTAATCACGCATTTTGAGGACAGCAGTTAATATGTGTTACCTAATATTTAGCTAATTTAATTATTGAATTATTATTACTATTATTATTACTATTATTATTATTACTATTGTTATAACTATTACAACTATTATACATAGTATAAGAGTATGCATTTTTTTTCCTTTGTCCTCATCTACGGAAATAGTAATTAAATATAATTCAACTCATTATGTTCTTTCCCTGTTTTTAAAACAAAGAGATAATCGCCATTCCCTTTATCCTATACATGAAATTTGAATATGATGTAAATATTTTATTAGTAAAAAATTTAAGTTTAATAATAACATAAACTCATTGATATCGAAAGTAAATCGACGATGAAAGACTATAGATTTTCAAAATTTGCTCGCCATATCGAAAATGGTAGAAATAAAATACTATAATTTTTATCATGAATGAATACGTCGCAATGAACTAACTACTTATTCGTTAACTACTTCAAGTAACAGCTATATCAAATTTTCAAACAAATGTTCACTATAAATCAATATACGCCCCTATTTTATTACTGTTTTCCATCTTAGGAGAAATTTTACTAGGCCTTCAATTATTCGTTGTTAGAACGAGAATGAGAAGCGAGACAAAATTTAAATATAGTAAAAAATAACACAAAATCGGAACACAATAATTTTATCATCAGATATCTGTGAAGTTTAGCGATGGCGTATCGCTTAAACTACAAATAAATTCACAATATTACAAGATAAGGAGCCCTGTTGTTACATGTCTAAATTGTATTTATAATTTGTTCCAGGTATGGAAAATCATTATTTATAGTTGTTAAGAATGTGGAAAGTCGATAGTATGTGTTTCATTGCCAAAAATTAAACGCAACCTCTTCATAGGCGGTGGAGGAGGATCAAGATTTAATTCACGTTTCTTGTGTCGTCTTTCACGATCACGAGTTTTATGTTTTTTCTTATGTCTACTTCTTTCCACACCCTCGACACGTAATACTTCGTATTCGGGTTCGTAACTATCTTCACTTAAACTCGTACCCGATTCTACAATGTCTTCTAAAACTGGCGAACGTTTCATGCGTAGAGTAAGTTTTAATCTGCCAGTTCTCTCTGGAGTAGTTGGACACACTTGACAATTAGAACTATTCATCTGCCATTGATATTCCGAAGGAGTTGTTAATTTTTGTGCACTATCGTTACTACAAGCTGATAATCTGTAATGAAACGATTCTTTTTTTTTAGACATAATTCTGTGAAATAATAAAACTTGAAACATAAAAAATATAACATAATGCATACCTTTTTAGACTTTCACTATCTACAGAATTTTCTCTTGATCGGCTATTGCCATCTGACTCTAACAATTGATTCTGATTGCAACTAGCTGGTGGCCATGGTTCTTGTGGAAGTAATACTGGAGGTTCAGCTTTATTATACTCATCGTTGTATTGCATTTCTTGCAAATGTGACGTGAGCCCGGGTGTATGACGAGTTTCCTGTTTACGCCGCATTATTGACGGTATTCTAATATCTTCCAAATTACTCTCCTTCTCGCTAAACTCATAAATATCACCTTGAATACCTGAATCATCGTCAGCTACACCGATTTCACTAGTCGCTATTTTTTTTCGATCTCGTTTCTGACTTCTTGTCAACCTGCTTTTTGCTTTTTCTGCTTTGCTACGGGTTTTTGAAACAGACGCGAACATGTTATCAGTAATTTTGTGTTCTACAGCAGTTTCCAATTCTTCTCTCAGTTCAGAAATTGTAGATTTCTTCTGGCTTAAAAGTTTTCTTCTATTTTTGTGAGATCTTAGTGTTGCGTGTAATGAATCATTTTTTTGTGTAGGTTGATTTAAAATAGTGTTATGAGTATTCCCTAAATTACATTTGTTAATTTCACTATAATTATTAGTTTCCATTGTACTGAAATTTTTATTATTTTCCTTGCAAGGATCTACCCGAGAATGTAGATCTTCTGTACATGTATCAATAATTTCAGTTTTTTCAGATTTCACTTCTGACGTTTCAACATTAACTACGTATATATTATTTTTCACGATTAAATCATTTTGGCAATTTCGTTTATTATGCTCTACATCCGTATTTTCTTTTACAAAAGTCATTTTACCATGTTCATTGTTATCTGGAGACTCGTTAGAGTCCGAAACAAACCTATCAAATTTATTTGCTTCATTTTCTATTAAGTATTTAACTAATGCATTTGAACTTATAGAATCATTTTTCTCTAAATCTTTATTGCATTCGTGTATATCAAACGTAGATACTGTTGTATCAGTTTCTATAAAATTCGAATTTTTAGGAGATTTTATATGAACTAAAGATATTTGTTCTTCATTTTTGCAAGAATAATCTTTATACATGGGCTGATAATATTTTTCTTTTTCTTCTTTTAAAACTTTCTGTTCAAGTTCTAAACATTTTTTCACGCAAATGTTTGACTTTGTTGTCGATGTTGTAGAAATATTATTTATATCTTTGGAATTTTCAACTGAAGACAAATTATAATGACAGATTCTTGACTGACGATTTTCTTGCGAAATTAGCTCACTCTCAGTTTCGTGTAAATCATTTAATCGGCTCTCAGGTATGGAACTTATATGAACTGAATCACAGGAATTTGTACTATAGTGTTCTTTTTTAGAATTGGAAGTATTAATATTACCTACTGAATTAGAATTAATTTCTATAATAATATCAGGTATTTCTTTCTCATTTACCAATTTGTTATTTAGTTCTTCTTTGTTACTTTTAACGAATGTTAAATCTGAACACTCTCTTTGAAGATTAGAACAAGTTGATTCTTCCAGTATATCCTGATTTGAGGTCTGAACATGGCAAATGTTGTTAGTTTCCTCATTTAAGTTGTTTTTTGAATGAGTTTTATGTAATCTAGAATATATAATTTCTTCATCTACTCTGTCAGAATCTTCTTTACGATGACTTATGTCTTCTAGTTCAATAGTTTTTATTATGGAACCATTTAAACAAGGAGATACAGCTTTTTCGGAAACTTTGTTCTTTTTTGATTCAGTCCTTTTATGGAGTCTGCAGATGAAGTTTTTAATGCATTATTTTCATTTTACAACTTACAATTTATAACTTATAATGTAAATTGTGAAATAAAGTATCTTACCTGGATGATCGAAGCGTATGATTTTTAACACTATTCTGATGATCATTGTTACTGTCAAATTTGCACAGATGTTTATTTCGTAGATTTCTCGTCACAGAATTTGTAATGGCAACTGGGTGAGGTCGAGATGTTTGTAATACATTTTCCCCATTATTTGTAATAGGTTGCTGTTGAGCAATATCAGAAAAGCGACATCCTTGTGCAATTAATAACTCTGCATCATATTTTGTCAATCCCTTCCTTCTTAATTCTTTCATACTAAGACTTTGTGGCGCTACAGCAGCATTACCGACAAGCACTGCATTTCTTTCTGTGAGAGCGGTATCAGCTTGTTGCTTGTTACGACTTAGCGGCTGTTGCCTATGTTTCGTGCGATTGATACGATTGTCTGTTTCTCGTAAACGATAGCCTATTGAAATGTTCACGATGAGTATACGCATATATTGATATTATTTTAAATTCAGTTCTTAAAATCAATACCGGATGAAAGTTCTTCTCCTGGTTTTTGATTTGCAAATGCTCCAGTTCCCCTTCTTTCACACGTTTCACACTCACAATAACAGTTACCATCTCCAAAAAAATCTTCTCCATAGAAACAAGTAATTTCTTCCCCTACTTCAATGTCACGAAGAACCTTAACACAAGCTGTGTCTCTTCCTGTTGCCACGAACTGTATTTTATATGAATTAAGTAAAATAAATTAATCTTTATATCACTGATGTAAAAAAAAATATATATATATATATATATATATACACATGTATATAAAATAATGATGAAATAATGATCTATGTAAATTTATTAACCTTGCAATTAGCTCTACAGTCATGATTAATGTACGCTGCTGGACCTAACCATAATTGTGCACAATTTTTTCGGCAACTAAACATAACAGAAAAATCATTTTTTCCTGGATGTAATAATGCTGCTTCTTCCTAAAATAACATTTTAGACGTGCAATAAATAAAAACTACTTTGTATTTTACTTTGTATTTCGTACAAGAGATTAAACAAACCTTTTCACTAAGTTCTGCAATACAACCAACAAGACAAGATATTTTATCGTGTTTTAACCACTTGCGAGTTGCGCAAATTTTGGCACCTTTTTGACCTTCTAGACTATACCTATAGCATGGTTCTATTGCAAATCCAGAGTCTTTATCAAAGACCTTTAAATACGTGTAAATCTATAAAAATGAAATACGATTAGATTTTAAATGAAATTGGAAATTTCTAACTCACGCGTACGACTCACATGTTTTTCCAGATTTATTTGTTGTTGTTTGCATTTGGTGTGAGGAAGTCTTGCACCCCAGTCACCGCCCATTAACTTTTTATATGCTTTCTCATAATTTTGCGTTTGGATAAATTCACAAATAATTTTACGAAGTTCATCTTTATTTGCTTTTAACGGCCTATACCTTTGTTATTAAACAAGCTTTACATATCTCAATCTTTCGTCGTGTATCACGCAAATTCAAAATAATATCTAAAAAGCAAGTACCTGATATTCATTTTATGAGTGGTAAATCCTAGATAAGGATCTAACACGAGAGAAGTAGCTAGGTCATCATTGTCAGAAAGTTCTTTGGGTGTCATACCACCGCAACTACCAACATTGTTGGGTTGCATCTTTGCAGCCACTAACCCGCCTAATCTTCGCTCCTGCTTCCGTATTATAGCTACTGAGCCTTGAATGGACAAGCAATCCACCACCATTCTGCAATCTGTACTTTTACTGTAGAAATAACGAATGAATTGACAGTTAGTTACAAGTAGTCAAACGAAAGCATTGTTTCGTTATTCAAACACGTATACAAAATACATATTTTGAGAATGTTGTTCGCACAATGACAATGACTTTTCTTGCAAACCTTTTTTACACTTTTATCTTATCGTTTTACAACATCAACTACTAGCACGTATCCTTGAGTTCTTCGTAACAGTAAAAAAGTAAAAACTGATTTCCCAACTGTCTCGCGTTAAAAACAACAAAATTGACGATATTTTTTATACAACATTCGCAGTACAGAGGAAGTAGCACAGACATAGAAAGTGAGTCGAGAGTGTTTTGTTAAATGACATGCAACGAAACGAAAAGGAATATACAAAATATAATAAAAAGAAAAATATACTCTTGCGGTAGATGCGCGTCAGTTCCGAGTATAAATTAAATTGATTATCAATTAAACAGGGTGTGAGAAATATAATTAAAAAAAAATATATATATATATATATATATATACATATATATACATATATTCTTTCCAAAAGGATGTACACTGCGAGAAATTTTGAATTACCGTCAATTGTCAGTCGGTTATTTCGTTTTCCTTTCGAGCTGGAAGAAGGTCAAATAACGAAAGACTATGTGTTACACGAGTGCGAAGGAGCAGTTTCTCATGATAATATGCTATTTCGATAATATAATAGAAATATCTGGCGATCATGCTCTGAACGCTAATGGCGCAGACGAGCCAGAGCGCTCCTAGAGGCACGCTGCGCTCCAATTTAACAAGCGAATTTACCGTTTTGTTACGCCACTAGATAACGGTGGAAATTATTGGATTCTCGTCAGGCAGTATGCTCACCTTTAAGAAGCTCTCCTGACAACAAAAATCACACATTTTGCTAACAATCCCTGACTTTTTTAGCGCAAGACGAAGACGCGTTCGGATCTATCATGGCAGATAATCTACTGTACCATATACACTTTTCCTATTTTCGTAATGCGAGGAGGGCCGTCATCGTGTTGAATTCCGCGATTCGTTCACAGCATGGATGAAAAGCAACACCGCCCTCGTTAAAACGAGCCGAGAAACAACGATCGTTTAATTGAAAATATCGTCGAGAAAACCCATGTTTTGGAACTACAGACTACGTCGCGTACGTCATACATGTATATCTCGGATACAACGATCTAGTAACTTTCTTGATTTACCAAACTACGCAAATTTCAGTAAGATAATTCAGCTTCGACTCTATTTTGAACAATCGTGAATAATTTGCCGGGAATTACATAATATCTTGTCGTTTCACTGCGATCGAGGAAGCGAGGCGGTACATGTAACACGACGAAGCAAATCCCGATCCATTCTTTTTAAATCGATCTGATATTCGAAGTAACAAAGCGATTATTTTTAGTAATATAGAATTTAAAAGCTGTAGCACTGCGTTTCTATGACAACCGATATCAATATCTAGCATTTCCTAGTAAGAATAACTAACAGAGTTGCCTCGTTGGAAATTGTAGTTTTTAGGATGTTGCAACTTTTTCTTTTTTTTTTCCGTGCGTACATCGTCCAATCATATTTTTCACAAAGCTGTGATCATCTCGTTTCAATTGCAAATGCGCTCGAATACTTTTACAAAGTAATAGATTTTAGGTTATATCCTAAAACGCTTGTTATTTACGTCGTTGTAAATTAGTGCACGATTAGAGAATAATGAGATAAGCAACGTAAAAGAGTGCAGTGTCGCTGCGAGATGAATTCCACATAGTCAAAAAAAATTTTACTAGAGTTTGATCGAAAGGGAACGAACTGTGCACGGAAATACATGAGACGTGAAAATGTATTATATCGTACGATACTTCGATTATTTTCTTTGTTACCGATCAATGAACAATTTCCTTATGAATTTTCTACAGATGTGTAAATGCGCATGCGTGTACGTTCAGAGCTGAGAAGCTTGTAAAATAAGAGATGCGAATGTGTTGTGTAAATAAAACAGTTAAACGATACAAATCGCACTACTAATTTCTAATCGACAAATAAACATTCCTTATCATTTCCACACGATAGCAGATAAACATTCGAATAGTAGCAAGGGCGATATAGAGGAATAGCACGTGTTAACCTGTCATTTCAATAATCGTTGCAATTTGAAGTTTATTAACTTAGATATAGAGAAAAATGGCATTTGATCTCGGTGAAAAAGAAACTCAACAATTAAATAATATTAGAGCTGGTTTAATTGACTTTGTTTCTGGATCACTTGGTAACATGATACATTTCTAAATACGTTATTACTTTTATCAGTCAATCTTTAATCATTCGTACAAGATAAATAAACAATTTGCAAGATAAGTAAAATTTCGAATATCCATAGTTTTCGTAGTAATTCATGTAATTTGTTTCGCGTTATATTGAGTCTATATTTTTTTTTTGCAAAGTAATTCTACCGTTGATAGTTAACATCTCGATCGTTAACAACGAGCAAATTAAGGGATTAGTAAAAATAAATTGTTTACCTGTTACAAGAAATAAATGATTTCTTTCTACTTCATGTCGTTACATTTCATTTGATTTAAGGTGGAATAGCACTTGTATATGTTGGACAACCGTTAGATACAGTTAAGGTAAAAATGCAAACCTTCCCATCTATGTATAAGGGAATGGTAAATTGCTTTTTACAAACACTAAGAACAGATGGAATAACGCGTGGCTTATATGCAGGAACCGTACCTGCGTTAGTTGCTAACGTTGCTGAGAATTCAGTATTATTTGCTGCATATGGCGGATGTCAGAAAGTGATTTCTAACATTTTAGGTAGTATAATGCTTCTCAGATACAGTACAGCTAAACCACGGTCTTCGATTAATAAGAAAATCTTATTTATATAGATGTTAAGAAAGTAGAAGATTTGACATCAATGCAGAATGCTTGTGCTGGATTTTTTGCTGCATTTTTTTCCTCGTTAACGTTATGCCCCACGGAACTTATAAAATGTAAGCTGCAAGCAATAAGAGAAGTTCAAATGGAAACTAAATCGTCGTTAACTGTAGTTAAGGTAGTCACAAAAAAAAAAAAAAAAAAAAAAAAGAAAAAATAGTACATGAAATTCATAGAAAGAAATTCAAGTTTTGAAAAAAATCATTTTCTTTAGAAAGAAATTGGACCATGGGGACTAACGCGTGAAATTCTTAAAGAACAAGGCACAAGAGGTTTATTTACTGGCTTGTCATCAACTATAGCACGTGAAATGCCAGGATATTTCTTTTTTTTCGGAGGATATGAATTAACCAGAGAACTTCTAAGAAAGCCAGATGAAAGTAGGAATGATATTGGGTGGCAAAAAACTATGGTAGCTGGTGCTGTTGGTGGAAGTGTTTTATGGCTTGTAATATTTCCAGCTGATGTAATTAAGAGTAGGATACAGGTTTGTCTTATTTTAACTTAAACGATATGATTCGAAAATGCAGACAAGTTTCATACTAATTTCTCCTTTTAAAGGTTAAAAATTTGAAAACTCCTGCATTAGTAGTTATGAGAGATATCATAAGAAATGAAGGTATAAATTCCTTGTACAATGGTTTAAAACCAACATTAATAAGGACAGTGCCAGCAACAGCTACATTATTTGTAACTTATGAATATACTAAACAAATTATGCTTGATTTTTTTGAGAATAGTTGATAGAAAAAAATGTATATTTTTCTTTAATAATTATAGAATATAAAATAGATTGTAATAAATATATGTAAAACCAATTACTAAAAAATTTTTTATTACAAAACGTATTATAATTTTTACAATAGTGATAATTTAATAACAACATTATTGTACGTACAATACTAATTACTTTGTAGAGGCTAAAAAGTATTTAAGGAAATACGAATTTTTTTAACAAAATCAGGTTTTAAATAAATCAAATTGTACATCTTCATAAATTAATTGCCTTAAATGTTGCGCTTTACTTTCTTCATCCATAGACTCCCAAATATTTTCACAGATCTATAAAAATTGTGATTACATTAGTGTGTATATATATATATATATATATATATATATACACGTTATATTATTATAAAAAAGAAATATATAATTTTGAAAATTACTGGGATTGGTGTATATCCTATGATTCTTAATTGTCTCCATTTCTTATAAATATATCCAATGTAACAATCAGCATTTGCTATTTTTACTGAAGCAGATAATGGAACTAAAACTTTCCATTTTATATTTTTAAATTTATCATTATCTACATTTTTAATTGAACCTAGCGGCATTGCCGATAAAATAGATCCAATTTCAACGGAATTGTTATGTGCATCCAAACCAAAAATAAGCTCTTTATTTAAGTAATGAGGTAAAATATAATCGCTATATAATTCTAGCCCCAATTGGTTCTGAAATAATAAGATTAATATATCAAGTATGTTTTATTATTTTGAATATTTTCTTTTTCATTAGTATACATACCTTGCAGATAAATGCAATTTCCATTCTTAATTTTGCATTGACATCCTGTTTATAGGTTTCAGCCTCATGATCACAGTTTTCCTACAACAGTAAAAATATTTCAATAAATTTAACTATTTAATGTAAAATGCAAATTATTAATTTGCATTTTTTCAGTGTCTCTTAACCTTTTGGTTACCACAGACCCCCTTTAAATAATTTTCTGTCATTACAACTTCCAAGATATATTTCCAAGCATATCATCTGCCAATTAAATAATATATCATTTTATTTAACGAGATATTATTTGAAATAACTGAATTAAGTGAAATAATTCATTATTTCAAATTGTTATTCTTTATTTTATTCTGTATAGGAGATGCGTTCTGTTCTGGCCTTGGTTCTACAGCCAGGCCCAATAAACAATGTGAGGGACACATCCCTGGGCAGTACCTTAATAGCACTGTTAATTGCAAAAATTACTGACTTTTGCCTAATGGTACATTTTGGCTGAATATGACCTACCTTCCCAATCACATGACTGGGAAGGGTATAAAGAATTCTACAGCTCGATACTACAGAAAATCTCTCTTGCTGCTTGTCTACTTGGCTGGTCACAATCGACATCACCTTTTCGCGTCCATCGTTACTATCCTCACCGTACATTTCCAAAATTCTAAATAAAATATTCCCAGCCTGCTTTCTTACAATTAATTATTTGTGTATGTGAGAATTTTCCAAGAGACTACGGGCCACAGGTTAAAAAACACTGCATTATACTTTACCTGTACTAAATATGTATACAAATTGTCTTCGAGCAATGGACCTTTGTAGTAAGGCAAATCTATTTTAACTGAACAATGTAATATCAACCATTCATTTGTCAATAATTTGAGATTACTGTTGTATGTCTTTTTTACAAATGTAGGCTCAAATACGTATTCAAGTAATTCTGGTACGTATATATTTCTTATCGTTAAGAACGTCAGAATACGTACTAATGATATTGGATATCTACATTTAACATATTCATTAATTTCTACATAATTAATATATATATTATAATATGGAAGAAAATATTTACTTGTTAATTTCAGCTGCTCTGGCAGTCTTATAAGTCAACATTATTTCATTCACTAATTTGTGGCATACATTTGTATAGTAATCTGCGACGGGAGCAATTGTACATATACAATAAATAACTCTTTCAATATCTTTTATTCTTGCAGTTTTCATTTCTTTTTCTAGTCTAAATTAATAGTCTAAATTAATAATTCTCTTATTTTTATGAATATATTTTTATAATTTCTTTTTTCCGCTTAACTTACCTTTGAACAATCTTATTTGTTAAAATTTCATCATATACTCGTAATGCTCCAAATGTATGCGTCATATGGATTAAACATTTCATCGATAGCCGTGGTATTTCATCATGTAAGGCTAACAGTAATTCTTGAAAGTCTTTCAAACAATGTTGACAATCACTATATCTGTGTAAAGATGCACATATTTATATATATATAATTTTATACATAAATTATAACAATAATTGTTACAAAAAGTTATTTACGCATAATAAATTATTTTATTACCTAATAAGTTTCATAATTGATGCCAAAGATGTATCATTTACGATATCAATTTGTTTAATAGTCTTACTCATTATCTGTGGCATCAAGAGTCTATTTTGAAGTCTTCTTTTTTTTCTAAAAAAACCTCTTGCTATTATCCCTAATTCATCTGCCGTTAGATCAGAGATGCATTCTTGTATACGACATTCAAGTTCGTACATATTTATACAACTTATATTAACTACGGGTAAAACAAAAAACAACTGGACCAGTGATTTTGCAGAAAGTTTATATACTTTTGTAGCCAATTTTCTCGTTGCACGCCATAAAAAATCAGAATTTAAAGGCTCAAGCTGATAAAACGCATCAATTATTTGTAAAATTTCCTCAACGTTTGACCCATAAAATCGTTTTATACATTCTTTGTTTAATGTTTTTATGAATTTTTTATAACAAATTGTTTTCATCATCATCTCCTGCAACGTAATTGAACATTGCAATAAAATCTTTATTTGCTGATCCTGCAATTCTGGAAGGCATTTAATACAGGCTGTCAAAATGATGTCGTAAAGTGATATTTCTAAATGGGTGCCACTTAAGTAAGAGTACGTCAACTTTTTAACGGCGCTGATAATATTCTCTGGAGATTCGTGAAACCAATTTACAGTATATAAATAATTTATATCCTCAGAACTGACTATTGCGGTTGTTTTAAGAGGTGGGAAAAGAGTCTTGTCATAATACGTGGACTCTTGAAGAATCGAACGAATGATTTTATATTCAGGTATATGAGCATCTTTTGTAGATTCATTTTGGAGAATGTCAGCAATTGCAACCGTTTTATACGCGCGGAACGAGATAAAGTATTTACATTTTTCTATAAATCTCGGACATATTTTCAAAGCCCATGTATGATTAATCACACTTGTACAATTCAATTTATTACATAACCTCAAAGTCATTGTTTCAGTTCACTTAAATACGTTCTTGCAGTAACATTCATTCGTTGGATTTTATTAGAGGATACACAATTTACTAAATTCTTTACACTTTTTTAACTAAAACCTTTTGTACGAAGCTGAAATGTTAGCCAGAAATGTTTTATATGCCGGCAATTACAATACACAGTGCATGAGGTGAGCAGCCTGAGAGTCATGTATTAGGTAACGAACATAGAGAGTCATATACACATGTACGTAAATTTACTAAATGCTAAATAAGAAATAATTATGTATTACTTTCATACGATTTAATATAGAATAAGCGAGATTAAAGGTTTCAATCGTGCACTCCTAAAGATATAATTTTCATTTTCTAAAAAGAGAAATTAAATTACTTTCGCGTGTTACGTATGCAAATAAGTAGTTGTACATATTACGTACACGTATACGTACATAGATATATTTATGTTTTTACTTTTTACCAATGATTGTCAGTCAGTATTATTAATTTAAATTAATTAATACGCTATACGTATAAACAATGTGTACTTTGAACGTAGCATCAAATTATGGTTATTCGTTTGAAAAGAAATTATAATATTACTGGATTTTATGTGCAAAAACTATCAATAAGTTTTTAATAATCTTTTTTTATAATGTTATTCGTCCATTTTTTACCCCGTGTTTATTGTTGTTGTACCTTTATTTTTCTAGGAACAAGCACTATTGTTCCCCGTTTCGTTGCTAAACTCCTCTGCTAAATATAATTTCAAAAGTAGTTAGATAAATATAGTAATTTATTGTTATACTTATAAAATTTAAAGTGTTATGATTCACGTCAATGGTTCTATATCTCAGTACATTTGAAAACTTTACAAATAGATAAAAAATACATTAAAATATATGAAATTTCTTAACGATGGAAACGAGCGTTCTTGTCGTTGAACAAGCATTTCCTTTTTTAACGTTCCAGAAACAGTCTGTCGTTTGTTTTTAATGTGTCTATATACAAGGTTTTAATAGATTAAAAGTTATGCTATATATACGTATATACGTTGCGACAAAATGTAAAACGATACTTTAATATTTCGTTTCCTCTGTCTTTAGTAGGATCGTCCAAGGAGATTGCTTCGAATTTCAAATATATTTTTTCTTATGCTGCAGCACATGTGTATTGTTAACAACGTGGATACAATGGTTTAATATTAATCGTCATTAGTTCAAAGGCGATGAAGAAGCAAAGTGGAGTCGAACTTTGAAGAGAAAACACCGGAATAAATCAAAGCAAAGTTACTTTCAAAACGAAAGTAAAAGTGAAGGAGAGGAGATTTTATTTTGCGTATATAGTAGAAAGAGAGAGAGAGAGAGAGAGAGAGAGAGAAGACTAAATGTACATTTCTGAAATTCGGAATGATGAAAAATGCTTGCGAGAGCCGAGAAGATTTTTTTTTTATTTCCTTAGATCATTTTTCGTTTCAATAGGTATCCGATGACTCCAATTCTGACAAGAAGTTCTCCATCGAGGCTGGCTTCCGTTTGTTCATTTCGTCGCTCCTTAATTTGTGGCGAATCGATCGCGTGATATCCTTCTGCAGATCCTGCAAGACAACGTCAAGAAGAAGATATCAGATACTGTTGGCTGTTGCTACTTTCTCAGTACTTTCTTTCTAATTAATCCTGAATTATCGATGGAAGAAAAAGAGAGAAGGATAGACGGAAGAAAATGTACATCATCGAGCAAAGCAATTAAGAGTCTTGACTTCGACAGCGGGACATAAGGGATACGATGTGCTTCTTCAAGTTCCTTGACGCAATTTATGCTCCCTTTGCTTCCTTCGCATCTTTCGTACATGATCGGGAACATTGCACGTTTCCTCGACATCGTGCCTCTGCAGGTGTGATGGAACGGGTACAATCTACGAGAAGAACACGCAAGAGGTTAAATACTGTGTTACCGTTATTTACGTCGTTGAATGTGCGCGCGCATTGTATACGTACTCGCAATCCACACCTTCGCCCCGTACGTGAAAATAACAGAGCAGGATAGCGATGATGACGATGCATCGTTGAACGAACACCACTGGCTGTGAAATAATTTCGACGATCGTTATTACCGACGAATAAATTTCAACGCGTGGAAAATAACGCGTACTTGTAGATAATACGCATCGTGATTTTTGTCAATAAAAACGACTCGCAGGAAATAAACAAACAAGTCCGCTAAATTTCACTTATTTTTGTCGTCGGTGTTTGCGTCGACGGACCGGCACAAACATGATTTCATTCAGCGCCGACGTCAGGATCGACCTTTTATTTTCAATTTATTTATGCCGCTGGCAAAATGGAGGACAATGTTCGTGGAGGATATCGCCCAATTTGCGCCAGCAAAGTTGTTCATTCTCCGACGTCTTGTTATTTGCCGGCGGAGATGCAGCTTCGAACGCAACGCCTGATGATAATCTCGTTGGATTATATTGGAAAATATATTGGCCGCCGAAAGAGAACGTGTGAGAATTGGAAAATTTAAGTGGAACGCGCGACTTGCGTTCGAGCATTGACTCGCTCTAATGATGAAGGATACGCAAGAACAACACTCGATGAAATGAAAATCGAGGAAATCATAAATTTTCCAGCGATTTTCCGATGTTTCGTCGAGCGCACCTTGGTTTTTCGTATTTCTTTAAATAGTGAGACAAGAGGCAAGCTCACTTTGCATTCAATTCAAAGGAAAACCGACGATTTAGTTTAGAAAAGAGAATTGGTGGTTTTTTATAAGAATGTTTGATAACGTAGAGATATAATTTTACGTAGAGAAATAATTAAAAGTGATATTTATTAAATAACAAAAACGGATGATGAAACAACACAGTAGAGATATAATTTTACGTAGAGAAATAATTAAAAGTGATATTTATTAAATAACAAAAACGGACGATGAAACAACACGGGACAAATAACGCGATAATTGATTGCAATAATTGATAAATGATTAGCAAACAGGCCTAAAAATAACTAGAAATAACTAAATTAAACTTAACTTTATCGAGTGAATTAAACATGAATTCCATGAAATCCTGTAGATGAAAAGAAAAAGAAAATTGATCTGTAAATTCTATCATTCAAACGGAAATATGAATTTGTATATTCGATTAATTGAATTAAAGGAAAGTATATTCCTACAATAATTGTAAACAATAATATTTTAATTCTTTCATAGAAATTATTATTAATAAAATATAAATATCTTAAAGTAATAAAAAATCCTGAAGCAATTAACGTAAAATAAAAGTATTTAACATTGGGACGTCAACGTAATTAAATGCTTTAATTATTTCTAGTGGTCGGATCACATTAATTTCAATTGACGGAGAAATTGATCTATGAAAAAATTTGTTGAAACAAAGGAAAATAATTCAGAAGTAATAAATACAATTGTTCTAAATTCTAGTCTAACCTAACCATAAAATCAATGTACGATTATACCTATAAATGCCCCTTCACGAATAACATCTCGATTTCAATTGAATTTCAATTAAAATTAAAGGAAAGTATATTCCTACAATAATTGTAAACAATAATATTTTAATTCTTTCATAGAAATTATTATTAACAAAATATAAATATCTTAAAGTAATAAAAAATCCTGAAGCAATTAACGTGAAAGTATTTAACATTGGGACGTCAACGTAATTAAATGCTTTAATTATTTCTAGTGGTCGGATCACATTAATTTCAATTGACGGAGAAATTGATCTATGAAAAAATGTTGAAACAAAGGAAAATAATTCAGAAGTAATAAATACAATTGTTCTAAATTCTAGTCTAACCTAACCATAAAATCAATGTACGATTATACCTATAAATGCCCCTTCACGAATAACATCTCGATTTCAATTGAATTTCAATTAAAATTAAAGGAAAGTATATTCCTACAATAATTGTAAACAATAATATTTTAATTCTTTCATAGAAATTATTATTAACAAAATATAAATATCTTAAAGTAATAAAAAATCCTGAAGCAATTAACGTGAAAGTATTTAACATTGGGACGTCAACGTAATTAAATGCTTTAATTATTTCTAGTGGTCGGATCACATTAATTTCAATTGACGGAGAAATTGATCTATGAAAAAATGTTGAAACAAAGGAAAATAATTCAGAAGTAATAAATACAATTGTTCTAAATTCTAGTCCAACCTAACCATAAAATCAATGTACGATTATACCTATAAATGCCCCTTCACGAATAACATCTCGATTTCAATTGAAATTTCAATTAAAATTAAAGGAAAGTATATTCCTACAATAATTGTAAACAATAATATTTTAATTCTTTCATAGAAATTATTATTAACAAAATATAAATATCTTAAAGTAATAAAAAATCCTGAAGCAATTAACGTAAAATAAAAGTATTTAACATTGGGACGTCAACGTAATTAAATGCTTTAATTATTTCTAGTGGTCGGATCACATTAATTTCAATTGACGGAGAAATTGATCTATGAAAAAATGTTGAAACAAAGGAAAATAATTCAGAAGTAATAAATACAATTGTTCTAAATTCTAGTCTAACCTAACCATAAAATCAATGTACGATTATACCTATAAATGCCCCTTCACGAATAACATCTCGATTTCAATTGAAATTTCAATTAAAATTAAATCAACGAATATCAATACGAGATACGTCGAATTACAAATTGCTTTGAACGCAACCTCGCCATTTTAACGTAATAATCAAGTAATTCGCCCGTAACGTAATGATCGAGTAAGAAGTGATTCATTTCTAATCCGAGGTTGATCAGCCAATTTCCAGTTTCCACGTAGGCGCACACGAGTGTTTCCTGGGAGGATGTGCGCTGCCGCGATTCGATTTTAGATTTCGCTGGGCATTTACCCCGCACGTTGTACGAACAGTTTTGCAAGATGAATGTAAATGAATGGATCCCAGGCTGATAATATTATGATACGCGAGATAAATCTCGAGATAAATTCGCGTTTTTCAGTCGAACGATTCTAATCGAGAGACGAAGATAAAGCACCGATCACGATTCACGATTCTTTCTTTTCTTCCCAACGATACAAACAGTCTCGAGTTACTTATTATTTTCTTTTTTCTCTTTTTTTTCTTCCCATCGCTCGTTACTTGCGTTACACACATCGCGACTAACTTCGTAACTAACGACACGTGTGGCTTTAAATTTCGTCACTTGGCTTTCGACGAAGAAAATGTGCTTTCACGGCGGGTTGGTTTTTTACTCGCCGATATTGGTCGACGACATTCGACATATTAATTTGGAAATTTATCAAAGGAACCGCTGAATGGGATAGGTGGTGACGGACGCACCGCGCGATATTGTCGCACATGGTTAATTTCAGCTAATTGGTGTTCTGTCTATCGCAATTTGCAGAATTATTATTATGCAAATTGATCGACAGTTGGCGCGATACGACAACGAAGAAAAAAATGCCAGCAGCAACTGGTCACGTCACCGTCTTCTTTACCTACAATTCAATCTTTGATTTTTTTTCCTTCCCAAAAAATCACACCGATCGGTATATTCTCCTTTGCCAAGGGAGCATCTGTAAACTCGATTTACATTTATCAACTGCAAAAGATCACAAACTCGCTTGTAGCTTCATCTTCTAATGACGTAACACTGATGAAACAACGGCCGTTGTTTCTGCTTCGACGCGAAATGTAAAATGAAACCGATGGCTGATGGATTTTAATTGAGAAAGATCATCGTCGAAAACGAGCGCATGTTCTGTTCTCGGTATATGTACCGTGAATACATCTGAGAGTAAAACTCATGGTATTTTCACCTTTTTTTTTCTACGAATGCCGTGTCGTATTGTTAGCGAACACTGACACTTGACATTCTCGTCTACATTTCTTTATTAAGAAAACGCGTTGCGTTACTATATAATGTACGATCGTATTACTCGTTACAAATAATTCTCACATAATGATTATATATGATACTTTATACATATATATATATGATTATATATGATTACTTTATATATATATATATATATATATATATATATAATAAAAAGATATTATATTATATATTTTCCTAATATATATATATACATATATATATACATATATATATTATAAAAAAATATATTATATTATATTTTTCTACTGTAAAGTATATCTAAAAAATATATATACTTTTTCTACTTTGTATATATATATATATACAAATATATATATACTATATATACAATATATATATACATACAATATATATATACAATATATATACAATATATATACAATATATATATAATATAATATATATATACAATATATATACAATATATATACAATATATATATACAATATATATACAATATATATATACAATATATAGATATATATATACAATACATATATACAATATATATATACACACAATATATATATAATTTACTTATATATATATACTTTACACATATATACCTTTTAACAGGTCGTCAGGTTGAATTTTTTTTCTGAAAATTTCGTTCGAACACAATCCGTTCAAACGTCGAATGTGAGAACCAACAATGTCAACACTGTGTAACGAATTAATTATCAGAGAAGAAGAAAGGTTCTTCTTTCGGCGTAGAAGTTTTCCGCATGAAAATTGCGAATTGGAGCCTCTCCCCTTTCGACGTCGATCAATTACCGGTTTTTTTCTTCTTTCTTTTTTTTTTCTCGTGGAACCATTCATTTGTTTACCGAAGGTACAGTTACAACGAACGATTCGTCGAACGCTGTTAATATATATAACGCGTAAGTAAGTTTCGCGGGTAATTCATTGAAAATCCCGAGAGATGTGAAATCTTGAAAGATATTCTCTGCCTGTCGCCTGTCCACGATCTTCATCGTCTTGTTAGGCGAGAACGCTTCAGGCGAAAAGACGCTGCTTGCTTATCGCTGGAACTTTCGAACGAGAAATGCCCTGCCTACGCGCGCGCGCCCGGCGTATAAAATTTTTCGGCCATGAAATATTCATGTTTTTTACTCGAATACACGCGCTCGGATACGATCTGTCCGCTGTCTGTGTATTTCATTTTTTTATTATCGCGAAAAATTCATTAAAAGGTAACAGAATTTTTTCCGCCTCCCTCCCCTAAAGACCGAACGATGTTGCATTTTTCTTTGATCCTCTGTCGTTCATGTTTCTTTTTTCTTCTCTCTCTCTCTCTCTCTCTCTCTCTCTCTCTCTTTTTTTGCTACGATTTTCATTCTTCATCTGGCATCGAATTTCTCAAAGCTTTTATATCCGGTTACATTTGCGCGACATCATTAATGACAAGCTCGGTCATTTACAACGCGCGCATACTCTCTTGATTTTCCCCCGTACTTTGCGAATGTTTACGAGAGCTCTCCGGGAAATAACGTAACGCGACCTGTGCAATACTTTCAAACTCAAGATCTCTAAATCTGGCTTTCCAATCTTTCCTCTTTTCTTTTTCTTTATTCCTTCAGCGAAACGATCAAAACTTCGTTTTTCTCTTTCGTTTTTCCCGCCAAGGAGGGAACAATTCCAAACGTAAATAACAATTTTTCTGCAAGCAAAGGCTGGCTCGACGGCGCCTTTAAATTGCTGCTTTCAAATCCAGAGAAAGGAGTCCGAATAATAAATCGGAGGAAGTATTATTTATCTATAATTGATCGCGAGTCGTCTTCATCGGTGGATGTTAAACAGAAATACGAGAAGCGTGTATAAATAATCACACGTCCGAGGGGGAGGATAACAATGGACTCGTGGAGAGTAGCATGAGCAAGTATAGTATAGGGAAAGCTGGAATATCGCACCGATAAACTCCTTGGATCGGAAGTGGGGCGTCTTGGCGACTCTCTGTCTCGTGGCACAGAAAAAGCTCTCCACTTTTTCCATTTCTCTCTCTCTCTCTCTCTCTCTCTCTCTCTTCCTCCCCTTTTTTTTTAGTTTTCCACTTCGCGGTATTCGTTCCCTTTGGTAGTCGTCGAGATCCCATTTTATCTCAATTTCTGTCTGAATATATATATATATATATATATGTATCTGAAGCTTTTTCATCTTCCAACGCGCGCCGATCACCAAAGTGCAAAGAAAAAAATGCACGAAACCTTTCGCGATACGAAAGTACCTTAACGTAAGTATCTTAATATAAATTTAACAAGTACTTGTAGCAAGTTCAGTTGTCAGAACGAGCCGGATTGGACGATTGGACGAGGGGCGCCATTTTCCGAGTGACAAACAGGAAGACGACGAAGCAGAGCGCGTAATGTCACGTAAATGAAATTCATTGAATATAAATCACGTTCTCTCCTTTCCTTTTCTTTCTTTCTTTCTTTCTTTCTTTCTTTTTTCAGTCGAAAGTTCAACGTTATCGTTGCATTTCCGCCATTTGCCCGGCGCGGTTCAATTCAGTTTTTCAGACTCAGGCTCGTTTGATTGAAAAGCGGGAGGGAGGGATGAAAGAGAGGGAAAAAAAAGTAGCGTGATTTAACGAACACCGTGAAAAAACCGCTGATGTTTCTAACATGGAATCGTCATTACCAGATATTTACGTCGATCCATCATTCTTTCGCGTCACGACGGTCGTGATCGTATTCGCGAATGCCGTGGCGGATCGTTTCACTTCCGGTGAGAAGTTGTGATTATATTAACCCTTTGCACTCGTACGTCGCCCACATAGATGTTGAGACACAGATAAAATTTTTCGAATTCTCTTTTCTACTACAGCGGCAAGTAAAATCTTCCCGCGACATATATATATATATTCCCAGAAAGATGTTTTCGATTTTCTTCGAACGACGAGAAATAATAATTCGAGCTGATTTTGCTGAACCTTCTCGAATGTAATTTAACGAGTGCGAAGGGTTGCATATTTTTATTCGATAATTACAGCATGGCCAGTGAAAAGACACAGACGAACGACAGTGACGAATCTCTAACGAGCTCTATCCGAACGTGTAATGCTCGCGGCGACGGCTAGGTCGGTTATGGTTACGATGAATCGTAAATATCCCTTCCAGTGCAAACAAGAAACTTTATGCATTCGCTGGCGACACATTGGTTTAGACGCAGTCTCGGTGTATCCCGAAGGAAGTAGTTGCGATTCCCTTTCTATATCTCTCTCTCTTGCATTTCTCGTTTTGCGGATGCTGTTTTCTGGTCCTCCCGTCGCTATCCAACTATCCAATTGTTATTACTCTCTCTCTCTCTCTCTCTCTCTCTCGAGAAAAAAAAAAGAAAAAAGAGATGAATCAACTATACAGACACGGATATGTATGCATTTCTTACATCGGGGGGGGGGGTAATAATTTTGATTTAATATCGGATTTATGACACGGTGAATCGTGTCGCGAGATAATTAATTTCTCCAACAATAATTCACAAGTAAATTTCGTTCCCGATGGAAAATCGTGTTTTCCGCGGCACGTGGAAAACGCAGGCACGCTTTTTCAATAGAACATAGAACACTTGCAACTGTACTCATCTCATCGTGTGAATTGACGAGACATTTATCTCGATGAAGGAAATCATCAGCAAAGTTTTCGTAATCCAGCGACTCTCGAATCGATACAGTTATTATTTCATCTCGAATTAAGGGAAATTTTCACTTCTCTCGTCGAGCTCCGTACCATAAGTTCCATTTGGAATACCATTTCGCGACGCGGACGCATGCTGAAATTTATCAATTGCGAATAACACGATCGTGAAACGTAATAGCCCGACGAAACGAAAACGTATCTTTTACCGGCCGGCGCGAACAACGAGAACGATTTCCCCAAAAACTTCGATACGCGATGTATACTAATACTTTTTACGATCGTTGGTTAGCTCGATCGTAAACGAAGGCGATGAGACAATTTTTATATACTCGTGCGAAAACTGTGTTGTTCGAGTTCGACGCTTGCCCATTCGATACGCACTCGATCACGTCTTCCTCTCCCTCTTTTATAGCGACTTCAAACTTCGTTCGCGATCAAACGTCATGAATAAATGAATAAACTGTCTGTCTCGACGTTTGTTTAAATTTTTCAAGACCTTTCCTCTTGCATTTACCTTTCGAGCGAAAGGGACGAGAGAGAAGCTTCACAGAGAGAAGAAAAATATGGAAATTGTCTATGTCGTTGACGCTTACCGTTGCCATTGTTGCGAATTTAGACAGGTATACACGCAGGTAGAGACGAAGAAAAATCGACGATGCCTGTTGATTTATGGCTTGGTTTCTCTGGGCCCCAGGTCGAAAGTAAATGCTGCAATCGGATGACTAGCTCACGGCCGATGATGTTCGAATGTTCGGCGACCGCACAACGTGATCACGAGGCGCGGAGTTTCGTTGCCCAAAGTGATAGCGTGTGTCTTGTCTCGATGATCGTACGAACAACGACGGGGGTGCCTGATACCGCGAGAGCTTGAAGTTTTGGAGGTCAGAGGGCGAGTGATTGGTGGAGCTTGCGCGGACCACATTTATACCATTCCACCCCTCTTCCACGTTTCTTCTTCCGTACCACCAAGAGGACCAAAGCTGAAACCCACCACTTGGATGGTACCAGCATCATCAATGTGTTCCTCCTCCTCCTCCTCCTCCACGTTTGGTTACGACCGCACCCCCTCTCCCCCCTCTCTTGTTCATTGCATTACGTAATCGGATTTTCTGCAACCCCCGAAACGATGATATCACAGAAAACTCCTTCGAAAAAAAGCTGGTGGTGGTGAGCTCTGGGAATGAGCTGTCCTCTCTCCGCGGAGAGGAGGAACACTCCCTTACGTAGATTCATGAATGAACTGCTATGAATGAAACCGTACTGAAAGGGGTGGGGAACAACGATGTCATTTCCGGATACGATATATAACGCGACAACCTTCGATGCCAATGTAATTTCCATTCCCCAGTCTTCTTTTTACTTGCGACTGGAAGCAACGACGCGTGGCTCTGGCGATGGATTTTTCCACAATGTTGGTTTTTCGACAGACGATCCTGATAAGCCGAGAACTGAGAAAAGTGATTCGATCTTGTCGAAGTATAACACTCGGCAGAACTATCCATCCCCCCCCAGCCACGAGTTAACACGTTGACTGCCACCGGTACTTTTCAGGATCTCGGTCTAAGATCAATTCAATTTAATCATATTATATTATGAAAAACTCCTATTACAGTACATAGTAATCATCAAAAAGCATATAGAATGTTTTTTTTTTTTTTGAAAAAAAAGGTCTTGCGAATTATCTCGTAGTTGACTTATGTAAAGAAAAACTATTAGATGGCCCAAAAAGGTTGCATGACATATTATAGATATATACACAATGCGCACAAATTTTTTCATAAAGCAACTTCTTCTAAAACAAAACATAAAGTTTAGAGAAGCATTCGTCGACGCGTTGATTGGAGAAGAGATTGCAAGAGTTTCATTATTTACGGAGTACCCCCAATTATGTCAAGAGAAGCCAGCCCATTGCGTGGAAGATTGTTTGACAAATGATCACAAATAAAAATATTCTTTTGCTTTTGTTGATTTCGAATAAACTTTGTATTATTACATTTTCTGTTCATTTATCAATCAATTTTCTGTTTATGTGAGCCAATAATGATCTTTTTTGTTCTCTTCCCTGAGGCTGTCTATTTATATTTACACTGATAGTCTAAGAAATTTCATCGTAGCTGCAAAAATATGGTAAGTAAACAAACTACGAGATAACTCGTAGTTGGCTTATGTAAAGAAAGACTATTAGATGGCCCAAAAAGGTGCGACAATGCGCACAAACTTTTTCTAATAAAGCAACTTCTCAAATAAAACTTGTAAAGTTTAAAGAAGCATTCGTCGACGAGTTGATTGGAGAAGAGATTGCAAGAGTTTCATTATTTACGGAGTACCTCCCAATTATGTCAAGAGAAGCCAGCCCATTGCGTGGAAGATTGTTTGACAAATGATCACAAATAAAAATATTCTTTTGCTTTTGTTGATTTCGACTTAAACTTTGTATTATTACATTTTTTGTTCATTTATCAATCAATTTTCTGTTCATGTGAGCCAATAATGATCTTTTTTGTTCTCTTCCCTGAGGCTGTCTATTTATATTTACACTGATAGTCTAAGAAATTTCATCGTAGCTGCAAAAATATGGTAAGTAAACAAACTACGAGATAACTCGTAGTTGGCAGTCAACGTGTTAAACTATTTAAATTTCAAGTTTGAATGTCAAGTTTCCACTCGGCGACGTTTATTCCTATTTCCGCAAGGAGTCCCTCTTCTTAAAACAAACTTGTAACACGACGAATATAAAAATCAATGTACAGACGTCGAAACGAGGGGGATATAGTCGGATAGATTGCTTCCGCAACCTTTCGATACAATTGCAGTTGATATTTGTATTTGCACGGTCGGATAGATTTTGCGCTTTTGACGATCGGATCCATATCACCGCCATTGTGCCTTGATATATTGAAATCTTCCGTAGATTTATTTGGGCATAAAGGACTCTTTTACTGCTTCTTATCTCTGTGTTTTCTCCCTTATTTTGTACCAGTATCGATTGAACTCTAGGACTCTTGTTTTTTGTTTTTTTTTTTTTTTCAATCGAGCTAATTAGTTAGAGCTGTTACTTTTCGATGATCGAGTCAAATAAATCTTGATTAAAAAATCAAGGGAACAGCAAAACCGAGATAACACGACAGTAAATGTTGACAAGCCGTTTATAATGGACACAACGGAGCTTAATGTCTGTTTCAGAGCTCTTGAAAAATCCACCGACAACGATGGTTAACGAACGTAAGAATTGCAGAGGCGAGTTTTCCTTTTTTTTTTCTTCCTTTTTTTTTTGAGGAATAATTAACCCACAACGCCCGCGTAGATCTCATTAAAAACTACAGGCAAGACTTGGCAGGCAGGTATCTGTTTGGTAAGGTAATATGAAAAAACAGTCGTGTGCTTTCTTTCTGCTTTGCTTTCTTTTCTCTCTCTCTCTCTCTCTCTCTCTCTCCTTACTTTTACGCAAACGGTTGTGAAAAGTTTGCTTAAAGTATTCTTTTTATAAGTAGGTTAAGCATCAATCTTGTTGCATTTATTCGGATTTAGATCTTTCAATAACTGCTATGCTCTTTAAACAATAGACTCGCATCGGTAGTAATTTTAATAATATCCATCATCGTGTCAGTTGTACCGTTGTTTGAGAAACATTGGACGTGGATCTGTTTTGTGGAGGATAATGATTACTTTTCCATGAAAAAAACCATGAGCTACGTCGATTAATTTACAGTTACAGTTAATCGATCGTCTGTATCGATGGGAATGCTTCGAACTGAAAGGAAATAAAAAGGAAGATTCAAAAATGCGTTAATAATAGGGAGAGAAAAGGGAGAGATTTAAAGAGGCGCAGGGAAACAGACATGGTGGCGCCTTTGGGGCGAAGGATCTGCGTAATTCGGCATTTATCACCGCAACCATTATACGTAGCACTATATCAATGTGCGTCACGGAGAAAGATTTTGCTCTATTTTGCGGTGTCGCTATCCCTCTTGTCCCGAAACTTTTTCACTTATTTGAATTCCAGCCAAATGTGTCTTGTCTCGTTTCTCAATCGGGCTGTCGACAACTATTAAAAAAAGAAAAGAACACGAACGATTCAAATAATTGCTTTTAACAGCTACGATTACCGCGGTAATCGTCGACAGATGAAATCGGAAGAAGAAGAGATCTACGTTCGTGGCGAATGCTTCCAAGAAAGTTCAACTTCATTCGAGGCGAATTTTACTAAGGTTTCGCCTTCGAGAGACGGCGATAAAATTACAGCTTTTTACTATAGAAGAATTCGTTCGTAGAAACCGGGTGTAAAGCACGGTTGCCGTGCTATTTAGCAGAAACAATCTCGTTAACGTTTTACTGTGATCGCTTAGTTAATAGTTGCGTAAGGTGTTTATGATCAGCGCCTTCGCCAGCTCTACAACTTCTCCCTTTTTCTCTCTCCGATTTCTCCAATTGAATATATACAAATCGTAAAGCTTTTGAAGCTTCTTCAATTATTATTAACGATCCTCTCTGTAGGTGGGACGCGTCCCGCTGGCGATTCGGTCTATTAACAGGGAAAACGTACAATAAACGTATAACAGTAATGCGAGGGGCGTACCTCTGGCCAGTACTTAGGTCCAAAAAGTAATTGCGAATATTACTTTATGCGACTGAAAGGGCCAACGGTCGTTTCCAGGCCAAAATTTACCTAGCTTCCTGGACCACGTGACCGGGAAAAACACAAAGGCAAACGCCCTTATATAAAGTCGACACGGCATACAAGGAGCCACAAGTTTCTTCAACGAGCCAGGGTCGACATCATCGCGTAAGTACATCGCCCAACTGTCTTCTAATATTTCGTTGATATTCGATTAATCGTTGACATTGGCGAAACCGTTTCAAGGACTCGCAAAGAGTACTTACGTAATTTAATTTAAATTTAAATCGGAAACTTTCCATTGAAAGCCCTTGCTTGATAATTGCTCGCGATACATTTGAACACTCGATAAGTCTCGAAGCTCATAATTCCTATTTCCGCTTTCTTCAACTTCAGTTTACAGTTTTCGGTGACCCTTTCGACATATTGCTTCATCCCTTTGCTCAATTGTTTGCGGATGTTCATGTAAATTCAAATCTTTGCAATTAAAGAAATAACGTGCGAACAGAGATTTTTTACCTACTAATATATATATATATATATATATATATATATATATAACGGATACTATATACGGTTATATATATATAACGGATACTATATACGGTTATACATATATATATATAAAACGGATACTATATACGATTATACATATATATATATATATATACCGGATACTATATACGGTTTTGTTATATATATATATATATACGGATACTATATACGGTTTTGTTTATATATATATATATATATATATACTATACTATATACGGTTTTGTTTATATATATATATATACCGGATACTATATACGGTTTTGTTTATATATATATATATATACCGGATACTATATACGGTTTTGTTATATATATATATATATATATATACCGGATACTATATACGGTTTTGTTTATATATATATATAACGGATACTATATACGGTTATATATATATATATATATATAACGGATACTATATACGATTTTATATATATATATAACGGATACTATATACGATTTTATATACGATTTTATATATATATATAACGGATACTATACGATTTTATATAATTTCATATACGATTTATATATATATAACGGATACTATATACGATTTCATATTTATATATATATAACGGATACTATATACGATTTCATATACGATTTTATATATATATAACGGATACTATATACGATTTCATATACGATTTTATATATATATAACGGATACTATATACGATTTCATATACGATTTTATATATATATAACGGATACTATATACGATTTTATATACGATTTTATATATATATAACGGATACTATATACGATTTCATATACGATTTATATATATATATAACGGATACTATATACGATTTCATATACGATTTTATATATATATAACGGATACTATATACGATTTATATACGATTTTATATATATATATATAACGGATACTATATACGATTTTATATATACATAACAGATACTATATACGATTTCATATACGATTTTATATATATATAACGGATACTATATACGATTTCATATACGATTTTATATATATATAACGGATACTACATACGGCTTATATATATATATATAAAACTATACTTATATATATAACTATATAACTATAATAAAACTATATATATATATATATAACTATAATAAAACTATATATATATATATATAACTATATATAAAACTATACTTATATATATATATAAAACGGATACTATACATCAGAATGCATACCTGTGTATCACGTTTCGGTGACGTTCTATTTCATTCGGCCGGACGATTGATCGAAAACGTTACGACTCATTCGTTTATCTCGCTTCGAGCGAACTAACTCGCATTAATGCACCTTTCGACGCATCGAGGATAGTAAAACTACCCTCGCGTACTTTCCCCGCGTTCCATTCCGTGGGATCCCATCAGTGGGGAAATCAAACGAACTTTTTGACGAACGTCAATCGCATCCACCGTAACGTGCCTCTCTCACTTACTTCGCCTGCAGTAACTGTACAATTGCGCGCGAGAATTTTCTGCTCGCAACTTTTCCACCTGATAGGTTGTATCAAAGGGAGGGACGAAGAGAAACAGCAAACAGAGGGAAACGAGACAAAGTGAAATCTAATCTTCTTTTATCATTCGTTAGCAGAAACAGAGAAAAAAGTGAGTTGCGACTGAAAAAGGGGGGGTAGGGTAGGTGGGTGGGGAGGGTAAGGGAGGACGAGAATAAAGAAGACAGACTTACGGCAGAAAGAGGTAAAAAGAAGTGTGCGTAGGCCGATGGCGCCTAGACAACCATCCATCCATTTTCATATGGATCTACTGCTTGTTTGTGCATTCTTCCACTCGTATAGTCGAATCGTTTGAGCAATAGCGGGACATAATCTCGCGGGATTCAAACGGCAGGGTTTTATTACCCCCTATTTTTATTACCGATTATACCGAAAATCAGATGGATCATCGTAGCAGCGAGTTACCGTGCAATTTTTTTTCTGCCGATGCTCGCCGATAATTTTCAGTGTCCGGTGGTGTGCTGTTAGGCTACTCGAGTATCTCTCGCTTTTAAATACGGTGTCGGGTCTCTTTGCTGCGAACGAGTTTTATGTAAATGAAGTTCGTGCGATGATTAATCGTCGTGTTTAATATGACACGTCTCGATTTCGCTCTTGCCACACGCAATAACAATTGTCAGCCTGCAAACGATCGAAGACCGTTTTATAACGACGATGCAAATTGCTTTGTTTCTGTATTTAACTGGTACAACTTTTTTAAAAAGCTTCTCGAACGCTGATTGGCTCTTGAGACATTCTGTCGAATGTACATACGGGTCAATCGAATTATTAGCTATTTGAATTATTTGCACAGAGAAGAGCATATTGTGATTATACACAAATTACATTTAACTCGATGGTTCACTGTTCACGACTTTAAATTAAAATCAAGGGTAAACTTGATTCGATGATTAATCGAATATCCTTACGCGATTATTGTATGATACAGTGGCGCCATCTTGCACAGGTTTCAATGCATTGCACAAGATTTATTATACCCAGTGTATCCTCCATAGCAGAAAGTACGAAGAGTGAACAAATTGGCAGAATAAGGACGTAAATAGCTCTCGGACGCATCGGAAAGGATAGCAAACAAATCGCAAGTTAAAAGAAGAAAATAAAAGCGGTGAAGGAGTGACAAAGAACAGGAAAACAAGTTTCTTCTCCTGGTCAACGGTGTAG
The DNA here is from genome assembly GCA_032399595.1 of Tetragonula carbonaria. Lineage (NCBI taxonomy): Eukaryota > Metazoa > Arthropoda > Insecta > Hymenoptera > Apidae > Tetragonula > Tetragonula carbonaria. Next base: position 1,303,749 of record JAUCRC010000003.1, read on the forward strand.
CAAATTATTTCATATCTTTCTGCATTTTCAGTGACAAACATTTTAAGGTAATCGTTCTGTTGTTTTGTAGTATTAGTCCTGCATATACTCGTTGCATGTTGCACGTAGCGATGAAAATGTATCGATGAAAATGCTTGCGCGCCCCTGACGAAAGATTTTAAACGAATTTTTTTTTCTAACCAAATGGTAAATACGCGAGGAAGAAAGTTTTTGAAATTATTTCTCGAACGATGGATAAATTTTTTGACATACAGCGAGTGTAATGGATGATGACGCACTTCCTCGATGCAGTTTTTTTCAAAATTATACGTACAATTAACGAACGGATTATAAGTGGTAGTTGGAAATTTATTCTAGATGCCGAATATCAAGCTGCAAAGTTCTGATGGCGAGGTTTTCGAGGTGGATGTCGATATTGCCAAGTGTTCCGTTACTATAAAAACCATGCTGGAAGATCTTGGAATGGACGAAGATGAGGAAGAAGTTGTACCTCTTCCAAATGTTAACTCTGCTATCCTAAGAAAGGTGATACAATGGGCTACTTATCACAAGGATGATCCGCCACCACCCGAGGACGATGAAAACAAGGACAAGCGTACCGACGATATAAGTTCTTGGGATGCAGATTTTTTAAAAGTAAGTGTTTGATTTCTGTTATTATCGTTTTGCAATAATAATATTATCTTTTCCTATATTATTAGTTTAATTGTTGTATTTTATAATGGGCTTATGACATGCTCTTAAGTTTAATTGAATTTAATTAAACTTTACAGGTTGATCAAGGAACGTTATATGAACTAATTTTAGCTGCTAATTACCTTGACATTAAGGGATTATTAGAAGTCACTTGCAAGACGGTTGCCAATATGATTAAAGGCAAGACACCTGAGGAAGTCCGTAAAACATTTAACATAAAGAATGATTTCTCTCCATCGGAAGAGGAACAAGTGCGCAAGGAAAACGAATGGTGCGAAGAGAAATAGATGAAATCATCCGTGTACAATGTTTACATATTAATATTATTAAATATTAATTAAATATTATTAATATTATTAATTAGATATTATTAATTAAATATTATTCATATACAAAATGTCGTAATCTGTGTAATCCATATCCAATACGTCAGATATTCTATGTAATTTAAAATCTTACCCAAGTATGACAGAAATAACACAATATTCCGGAATATCAAAATTATGCCAATAAATTTGAAACATTTGATGCTTCTGAAATAATCAGAAATTAAACTTTATGTAAAAAAGAGTTGTCTAATCTATATAAATAGTTATGATGTTGTAAGTTATCTCTTGTAAGTTATGATATTCTATGGCTACATTATTAAGTTGATCCCACTTGCAAATTTCACGTAACTTTTTTATATGAGTTTCAGTGTCATTAGAACAAAGTACAAAATTTTTCATCATCTAAAATAATTCCACGTTTTCACAAGTATCTAAATTAAGATATTGAATGCTTAAATTATAGCGTATCTCACCCATTACAGATTAAATATTATTCAATATTGATTCTTTGATATACAAGAGGTCATCGTAGGTTATGTTGTAATACAAGAATTGGAACAATGCCTAAATCCAATTATTAATTAATATTTAAACATTATTTACTAAAAATGAAGGATACATGTGTCGCGCGCATGCGCGTATATGAACATAAACGTATTGTCTAAATGTACAAGTACACAATGTATGCTTTTGTTCTAACAAGATATTAATTATTGCATTTTATGTTATCAATCTTATCCAACTTATGAAAAGATCACTCGTTGTGACATATGATGAAAAAGGTATTATTTGCCTATTATGTTAAAAGAACATGCAACATAACCTACGATGACAGCCTCTTGTATATCAAAGAATCAATATTGAATAATATTTAATCTGTAATGGGTAAGGGTAGATACGCTATAATTTAAACATTCAATATCTTAATTTAGATACTTGTGAAAATGTGGAATTATTTTAGATGGAAGACAGAATTTTGTACTTTGTTCTAATGATCCTAAAAATCATATAAGAAAGTTACATGAAATTTGCAAGTGGGATCAACTTAATAATGTAGCCGTAGAATATCATGATTTACAACAGACTATTTATATTGATTACGGAGAACTTTTTTTTACACAGAGTTTGATTTCTGATTATTTGAGAAGCATCAAATGTGTAAAATTTATTGGCATAAATTTTGATATTCCGGAGTACTGTGTTATTTCTGTAATACTTGGGTAAGATTTTAAATTACATAGAATATCCGACGTATTGTATAACTAAATAAATATATTATACAATATATTATATTATATTCTTTGATTTATATTGTAGAATCTTGAATAGCGGACATAGTTTTGTAAATGTGCCTGTTGATTCAATAGAATTAATGTATTTAAAGAATCATTTAAATCTACATTATTTATTTTCTAAACAAATAAATGTTGAAGAAGATATTGTACATCAATTTAAAATACATAAAGAATGTATTTATCTCATCAAAGTTAAAAATGTCCAAAAACAAAACACGCAAAAAGTAAAACAAAATTATTATGCTTATGCAATTTCCACATCTGGTTCAACAGGAGCTCCTAAAGTAGTTAGAGTGCTCCATTCATCTATAGTTCCTAATATTTTAGATTTAAGCAAAGTGCTGACAATAACAAACTGTGATAAAATTTTTCAGTTTACAAATTTTACATTTGATCCTAGTATTGTTGAAATTTTCCTTGCACTTTCAAATGCTGCGACACTATTCATGGTATCAAAACTATTAAAAAATAACCCATATAGGTAAGTAAAAATTATCTGGAGAAATATAGTTTTTATATGGAAATTTATTTTTACACAAGTATATTTATTTTTAGACTTTTGAAAGAAGCTTATTCCAACCAAATTACCATAATGCAAGTAACTCCATCAGTTTTTATGTACAGTTGGACAGCCGAATCTTTGAAAACTAGTATTTTAAGTAATAATTCTTTATTAAGAGCTATTCTTTTTGGTGGAGAACCTTTCCCTAAATTAGAATTACTTTCTGAAGCCAAGCATCCTTGCAATAATACAAAAATTTATAACATCTACGGTATTACTGAAATATCTTGTTGGGCTAGTATTAACGAAATTGTAATAACAAATAGACAATTTGATGTACATTACTTGGGTCAAGTATTGTCACATACTATATTTGAAGTTAGAAATGAAAGAGAAGAAGTAATAACAAATGGTACAGGCTCTCTCTATATAGGTAATTTTATTAAATATATCATAATTTTATAAGATCACGAGCAAAGTTATTGCACATTACATTTTTTGGCAGGAAGCAATCAAAGAATATGTCTGATCAATGATGAAAATATTGAAGACTTAGAATTACCAGTATTTCGTGATTCTGGTGATATAGTTAATGTAAGTTAATGAAAATTTAATTAATGATGATAGTAGTATATAGTATATAGTAACAATAATTATAATAGTGGTAATATATCTATTTTAGATTGATGGGGAGGGAAAGATATTTTACAAAGGAAGAAGAAATAGCTTTATTAAAAGATTTGGGAATAAAGTAGATTTGATAAAACTTAAAGAACTTGTATTGCAAATAGATTTTGTGAAGAATTGTTATGTAATGTGGGATGATAATCGCCATCATTTACATTTATATTTTTCTACTAAGGAGAATGTCACAAATCATAATGCAAATACTGATATAGTGAAATATGTACGTGAACTAGATCCTTTATACAGACCAGATAAAATTCATTTTATAGAGGATGTTGAGTTTACATGTAATGGAAAAATTTCCTTGGAATTTTTAAAAAATCATTACATGCAACAAACTGTAACACATGGAATGTTAAAAGACATTGACTTTGAACAAATTGAAATTATTTTTAAATCAATTTGGAAAAACCATTTAAAACATGAAAATAATGGATTTGTGAAACTAGGTGGCACATCTATAACAGCATTTCAGATATCAAATACCATATCCGAAATATTAAATATAGAATTTCCTGAATTAATTAGCATGCTTTTAATGGATGCGACTATTGATAAATGTCTTTGTTATATAAAAAGCGCTGTATTGCGTAATAGTGATCAAAACAGAATGAATTATCTTAATTTTCATTCTAATAGTATTAAAGAAGTTCCTTTGATTTCTGCTATTAATGTCGAAAGCAAGAAATCTAATGATGAAAAAAAGATTTTTGACTCAGTGATGCAAATAAATGATATTTATACATGCCAGTGGTACAAGTGTAGAGGAAAAATATATAAAAGTGTCCAGGATATTAATATTGAACAGAAGTTACAACAACGCAATTATAACGCAATTTCGAAAGTTGAAGTACTGAAAACGTATGATTTGAAAAAATGCGTAGACGCATCGCCAACTGTATTCCGTTATTCGGAGTAAGTACTACACTTTTCATGAACAGTTTCAAACATATTTTATGACTTGATTAACGATAAATTATTTTATTTAGTGGAAAAACATATGCAACTGTTGGTTCTCATTCCGGCTTTATTTTCACCTTTGGATTAGAAAAGGAGTGTTGTAGCTCTGCATTTAAAGTTAAATTGCCTGACAGAGTTGAAGCCTCAATTTTGGTTTTGGATGACTTCAGAGGTATAGTGGGTAAGTTTCCTAATGTATAAAAAATCTATTTGTGTTTTCTTAAGTCCTTTTTTTCAGGATGTTATGATGGGAACGTATATTGCTTTCACTTAAAAACAGGAAATGTTATTTGGAATTATCAAACAGGAAATACTGTAAAAAGTTCTGCAATATTTTGTAAAACAAAGGAAACAATATTTGTTGGTTCTTATGATTGTTACATATACTGTTTATCTGTGAAGGTATATGTTCATGGCAATACTGAATATAATAGATGATAATAATAATAATAATTTAAAATGTACATTATAGGACGGATCAGAAGTTTGGAAATCTAAATTCGGTAATGGAAGCATTGGCGCTTCTGGTTGTTTACACGTTTCGTCGAATAGTGTGTTGTTTGGAACATTGGATGGACTTTGTCTAGCACTTGAACAATCGTCAGGGAAACTTTTGTGGAAGCATAAATTGTCAGATCCAATTTTTGTTGCTCCTTTGTCGTTAAATAACGGACTTGTTTTATTTTGTTCTGTAACAGGACTGTTGCATTGCTTTGATATCGAAGTTAATGTCAAGGTAAAACAGATATGAAAGAATTGGACATGTTTATTTATTTAGTTTTGCAAAACTAATTGTTTTTATTTGGTTTAATTTTCTGACTTTACAGATGTGGTCATACAAAATCAATGGCAATGTATTTTCATATATTGCGAAGCAAAGTGATGCCTCTGTAAAATATGAAACCATCATTGTAGCTAGTCAGAATAAAAGTGTGTATTGTTTAGAATCGGAAGATACAAATTTTAAAACTAAACCCAGATTGAAATACGTATTAAATTTCCATTCACCAATTTTCGCTACCCCCTGGTGTGAAAACGATTCTCTGTTCATAGCATGTACAGATGGTACTTTAAATATTTATAATTCAGCAGAAAATAGATTGATAAAAACTGAAAAACTTTCTGGGGAGGTCTTTTCGTCACCAGTTGTTGATAATGATATCATGATCATTGGATGCAGAGATAACAATGTCTATGTTTTAAAACTTATGTAAATTACTCTTGGTAAGTAAATGTGTTGAGCATTCTTTGTATCATGAAATAGACAGGAATACAAATTAATATGAAATTAATATAGCATGATTTATTCTTTTTTTATGACTGTCACATTACAGTTACGTGAATAACGTTTCAGATAAAGTAATAAGGAATCACGTACCTTTTTTTTTTTCATTGACTTTCATATATAATACGAATTCGCGGTGCGCTTACAGTTTTGAAGCGAAATTCAAGCAAAATAAAGGATTCTAAGAGATTCTAAGAAAGCCAATCACTCATCAACAAAACATTCACCCATATGCAAGTGCACGCGTATAGTAACTTCAGAAACGATGTACATCTATGCATACTTGTCTCTTTCAGATTTATCAACTTGTTTTTCTATCAATAATGATTATCTTACAAAATATCAAACAAAAAAATATTTCAGCTTAAGTTCACACATCAAATAACAACGTTTCAACGATTTCGCATTTTTTCTATAACCGCGCTCTATTTTGAGAATGTTTATATAATATATATATATTTATATTACGTTTAACTGGTTGGCCGTACTTTTTTCCGCTCCGATATTTTGACATCAATTCTTTGCAATCTTTCCAGTTATAAACAAATTATTTCTTGGAAGTGCTTCAATTTATACGTATGTACTTCGTAATTTTTCAACGTATGTGTTTGAAATTTGAATTAATATCATAACTAAATGTGCAGATTTATGACGTATTTTCTAATGCTATACCGCGCCATGCTATTTATATAATTACGTGTAGAACTCACTTTTTTTTTTTTTTAAATTACTCTTATCTCGTATCTCGTGTTACAACTACTGCAATTAGCAACATAACTATAGGATTCTTTAACATTTACAATTTCAATAAACAGATATTTTAATTTGATAGTTAAAATATGATACATTTATAAGGTCGTGATAATCGACACTGTCATGTTTAATTCAAATTACATGTCAGTGACGAATACATGGATACGCTTAAATCGTATAATAAATTGCATTTTATAATTTGTTCAGAATTTATCGACGAATATCCAGACGACGAATATTACACGTTCTAATATCAATGTTTGTTTTTTGTGAAAATGGTCGTACTACTCGCGTACTTTGGACATAATGTAAAAAGGGCAGTTTGTAGAATTGGATCGAGGCGAATTTGAAAAATAAATTTTGAATAACGTTTGGGCTTGTTGTTGTTGTTGTTGTTAATTCTCCATTAAAGAGAATCTAGGATTAGGCATAAGTCTACTTAGCAGATTGAATCTGCTTCGAGACTTGGACAAATACCGACGTTATTATCTCGGTACGTATGCGCACGTCAAATCTTGTTGTTCGCTCGTTTTCTTTTTTCTCTTTCAATTCAGCATTAGCTATTTAAAACTGAACAGTGATTGTAACTATCTCACGGTTACTGATCCTCGTCTAGGTCTTGTTTTACTTTGTTAAAATCGAACTCCTCGCCGGTGGCCCGTTTAAATATATCAAGAACATCCAGACAAGTAGTTTCAAAATGCGTTGTAGCATCGTAGCTTGTTGATATAAAAATCTGACTGTCCAAGCCGTTGTCCGTTGGCTCCATGTAGTCAGAAACTGATATAAACTTTTGTTTGATCGGTCCGAGTAGATCCAAGCCTGGTTTGATCTCCGCCTCGGGATTTTTCGTTTCAACCGTGGTAGACACCATGGCAATGAACCATCCTTTTGCCGCTACTTGATGAGTATGCGACACTAAAGATACGTAGATATCGGAATTACGATTAACCTAGTTAGAAATGAAAAAAACAAATAAATGCTATGGCAACGTATTGAGCACCCGTCAAAACGAGAAACAAGAGAAATTAAATCTCTCTATTTACTTGTTTCTGAGGAATAATAATTTGCGTTGAAAGAGCGTCCGCTGTATTTGGTATAGGATGGTCTAAAAGACAAATGCATCTTACGACCTGACCCACTTTTTTCACACGATCAGGTACATACGTGGGATCGCAAAATACTTGTTTGCATTGAGCTACTTCGTCGCCGGAACGTACACCGACAACCTGCGATAAAAAAATCATCTCGATAATTACCATCGTGGAACTGTTTAACCTTGTTTAGTTTATTTCCAAAAAATGTTTCTCAAATTATCACACCTTTCCGTCCTTTATCACGATCTCGTCGATCGGTTTGTCCAGCATGTACGTTCCACCATAGATGGCACTGAGCCGTGCAAAACCTTGAGGAAGTTCGCCCAAGCCGTACATAGGATACAGATACGGTGATTTCCCATAGCGTGCTAAACTATCGCTGTACAACTTAATTCTTCTTATAGTGGTAATCGCGCTTTGACTTATATATTCGTCGTCTCTGGAAAGAGGAAAAAAAAAAAAAAAAACAGCAAAGCATCATCGTGCGAACATCGAATCGTTAAGCCATTAAATACGCAATTTTGTAGCGAAAATTGTTTTTCCTTACCTATACAGAGCCAGTGCGTGCCCAGTGAAATCTTGAGTGTTCTTATCGAGATTAAACTTATTGTACAAAGCACTCATGTTATTGTTAAACGGATCGAAACCGTCCCAAGTTCTCGGGTCGTCCTCCTGCATGTTTTGCACCCATATGAGGAAACTACGGAAACGTCTTTTCTCGAAGAGGCCCATCAAATCACTGGACAATGCTTCTTGCTGATCAATCGGCACCTTCGATATCTTCCCGGACTTGTAGACGTACGATCCCTCGACGCATTTGAACTCCAAGTAACGCGTCACGCCTGTGTGAATCAAGAGTTTCACCAGCAGGCCGTTGGCCATCAGAAACTTTGGGATCAAGTCGACGTTCCAATCACGGCCACGGCCGTAAGTCTCATCCGGTGCCGGGGCTTTGAATTTCCTGGACAATGCAGAAGAAAGAAACTAAGATCAACGATCGGTAACGTTTATCGGTAAATTTTTATCGCGATACATTTTCTCTGTGTCACGAAACACAGTCTTTCGTGTTACTTTCACAGAGGCAGAAAATTCGATAGATACTGATCATCGTGAATGCAAACAACGAGAGAGCCAAACTTATTTTTTAGACACGAAGTTCGAGATGAAGAAAGAAAAAATATACTCTGCCGGTAAATAGTCGGATGTAGAAGAGAGAGAGAGAGAAAGAAAAAAACAATTGCAAGAGAATAGCGCACGATTTATTTTGTTATTAACGTTGCAACTTTTCGTGGGACGTAATGTCGTTTTCATTTACTTTCGCATGACTTCGCGATGGCTGTAATCTAACGACAGTTACAGTTCTGTTACAACAGAACGGGTAGTTTAGACGCGTGTTACAATTTATTGAGTGCAACCGGACACGTGATAACCGTCTCCCCGATGAGCCAGAAGCGCAATCACGCGGACGTGTTATCGTTTTCCTTTTCACCAACAGCGAAGAAGAAAAAAAAAAAAAAAAGACACGTTGCACCGTCACGCCAGGAATGCTTCCTACTTTGTAAAGTGTCGATATTCGAAAGCATATTAACACTTTACCGACCGATGACGGTAAGTAACAGACGATTAACAGGCTACCGGTCGGTAAATATGTTAATACGATCAATCAACTTCGACGCGAAGTTAAAACAGTTTAAAAAAAAAAAAAAAAGAAATATCGATGCGTGAATAGGCACGCACGCACGCACGCACGAGGCCCAGTCCTCGTTTAAAATTTCGCAGTTGGCGCAACGAGAGCAAACATATGTTCGTTTCCGTAGAAAGCGGACTAAACGAACGTTTACCAGTTCGTTTGCTGAATATTCTCTCTCGCTGAGTGTTCAAACGAGCGACTAATTACGCGTTCCTCTCCGCAGTCGAAACGATCACTCGTGTGGATGTACGTAATTCTTTCCAAATGATAGACACACGGAGATACGTGGAAGGAAGTGGGAGGAGGAGAAGGGGCGTACGAACGAGCAGCAAAGAGAGAGAGAGAGAGAGAGAGAAAAAAAAGGTATTATCTCGGAAAGGAACAACGTGTAGCGCTAACTTTGCAAGATACCCGAAACCAATTTATCACGTTCGATGGATTCGTTCGACGGGGCCGGAACACTGCCCCTCTTTCTCTCAGCGAGTGACATTTTCACCAGCCGATAAAATTACTTAGAAAGGGACGAACATTCCGGGAGGCGACCGACGCATCCACAGCAGGTGAATATACGTGCCGTGCTTCGTCCCGGAACACGCTCGACGGGATCGAATACGAACCGAACGATGATAACAAACGGCTACTGCGAAATAAAACCGGGGAGTAGGGATGGGGGGAGGGGGGAGGGGCAAGGAAAAAAAAAAATCAATATTTAAGACGAATCATCGTATTGCACGAGAATCGTCGATCGTCCAGCTACAAATAACGATACAAATGCCGGCGAAATATACAGCCGTTTGTTTGACGTTAAATTGTATCCGGGGTGGATGCTCGATTCACCCGGAACTCAACTTACGCGAACAGATCCTCCAGAGGCGTGATCGACGCGGATTCACCGCCATAATATTTATTACGATCTACGTGCAGAACTTTTTTCCCACTGACCGACAGCATACCCGAGAGTATACATTCTTTGAGTCCGGTGCCCAACACGATCGCGTCGTATTCCTCGTTCATCGTTGATACGAAACGCGGATCAGACTGTTTCACACGACACTGGCGACCTGCGAGCGGCGAAGTTCACGCGAAGTTTCCCTCGATCGTAACGCCACGAAAGTCGGGGAAAATGATAGCGGACGGCCGCGCGTCTGCCAACTTGCCACGACTATTATGCCGGAACGGAAGACCTCGTTCTTTCGCTGGCGACCGATGACGGAGCTGCTGGTAGAACGTCACTGGCGGCGATGGTGGCGATTGTCACCGTCGATGGAGCTACTGTACTGTGGCGTTGTACTTTCCCTAGGCTCTTCTTCATTCTCTGCTCTCTCTGTGGTTCGATCGGCAATATCTGGCCACGCTAAGAAAACTACGTGCAATTCCCGAAGCCTGGAACCTGCACGCGTCAACGTGTATTCAAAATCCGTTGCCGGTCGAGATTCGGCGTGACTTTAAATTTGGCAAACGTGTTGGGTTTTAAAAATCTGTTGAATTTTCCCTCGTCGTGGGAAAATCCGAGTACACGCTCGACGGCGCTGTTGTTAGCATCTGCGAGCGAAAAACGACGATGATAAAGCGTCGACTGCCGCTGCGAGCGCAGCGTGACTTTCGAAAATCGCGGAAAACCTCGGCGCTAGGGACTTTCGCGTTTTGCACGTTGAAGGATTCGTGATAACGAGGCGCGGCGACAGATGGCGCTAGCGCCACAGCTTGCGGTTGCGGCCGCTTTTTACGCCTGGTCGGCCGATACGAATTGTCAGTGCGTGTACGACAGCGGGGACGTTTGCTTCGTCGTCGGCGGAACGCGAAAAATTGGAGTCTGGGCTATACATCTCGTATTTAGGGTATATCGGTGCGGCGCGTGTCTCGAGACGATCGTGGCGATCAGAGTTCACTGTCACGCGTGAAGATGTGTAAGTAGCAGAACTTGGCGTTTCGAGGAAAAACACACACAACGGCGCGCTGTAACCCGTTATTTTTCTTGTCAAGAAGAAACATGCGAGAGTACCGGTTGGCTCTCCGATTTCCGGTGCGTTCGATGTGCTGAGAGTCCGAGGACGTGGGGGTATAGCGGCGTGACTACCCCTTGTGCTCTTCCACGAGCGTTAACCAAGGCCACGTGGACCACGTTGGGTGCCTGGAAAAATGTAAGCGCGAGATTCTTCTTATTTTACCGCTGGATCGTTCTTCTTGTATAATATCGCCCGATTGTCTAGATTCTGATAGAGCTGTTCGAATCGAAAACCTCACGGAGGTGAGACAGGAAGAGAAAACGAAAGAGATGTCAAAAATGAGTGAATCTGCGAAAGAGAATTACGCGTACGTGCTTTTCGCAGATGCGCGTTGCATTCGATTGAAATCGTCGGCAAATTCAGATTCATTCTGTATAAGGGAACGTGTTTTCGCGTTGGTTAAACGTTGGACCAAAAGGATCCTGCGTTTGTCAAAAAATCAACGCGGGATCGACGTAATTTATATCAGATACGGATTTATATCAGTCGGAAATTTCGACTGACGTGGAATATCGCTCGGATCAATCACCTTGTCGCGTTCCGCGATTTCCAATGTGTACATCGTTGTTCCGAGCATTACATACTTAATTATTACGAGAAAGTTTCTATCTAAATGCGGAAGTGCTAGGCGTTCTAGCGAAACGGCAGCGAGAGAGTCTGCAAAAGCGAGAACGTTTAAACCATTCGACGATCTTTTTGACAACATTCGTTGACAAAAGTAAAAGAGTGATAAATAATTTGAAAAAAAAAAAAAGAAAATACAACTATTGTCATTTTCTTTCCAAGTTCTAGTGACTTTGCCCAATGTTTTATCAAACATTTTTTGGAACGATCATTTTTATTACAGTCAAGTGACAAAGGTGGTTACAGAGAAAATTCTGAACGACACGTTCAGCCAAAAAGAACAAAGATAAAATTATATTGCAGAAATATTCAATATCGTGAAGTATTGTAAAGTTAGCCAAGATTACGGACCAAGATCTTCGTCAACGTATATATATCAATCGTTCCGTTTTCACAACAATTCGCATCGCCGAATTCTGCTTTTTAACATTGTGCCTGAAAAAATTGCGAGCATTCGCGCGAGAGAGAAACATATTCTGAATCGTCTGTGATCAGATGCTGTTAGATTTTCAACAAACAGAAGCTTTGGATATCTTTCTCCCCCGGAAATTAACTGCACGCTAACTTGTACAAAATATGCAAACAGCATGATCGTTCCTTCGTTTTACAAATATCCGAAAACGTGTCCAAAGGTGTTTCTTTTTTTTTCTTTTTGGTTTCCGACAGAGATTAGCCGCTTAACGTTCGACGAAACTCGAAGCATATTTCTCGGACATTGTCGAACGGGTCGAAGGTTAGCTTTAAGAATCGCTTTCTCGTTTCTTTCTTTTCAAAGTGACCGTCGGTTGCGGTGTCCGGCCATGAAACCGGTTGCGCGTCGGTCCGAGTATCGTTGAATAGTCTCCTAGAACCGGGGCGGAAAAAAACGAGCAAGTATCGGAGCGAGGCCATCTCTGGTTCGTTATCCGAAGGACCATTCGCTCGCGAGCGAATCTAGGTACACAGTTGCTTGTTGAATTGCGTAAATTTCGTCACAGTACGCGTCGAACGACTGGGCGTTCGGTTGCAACGAGCACCGGCGCGCGCGCGAAACAAACACACGCACACAAACGTTGGCTGGCGTCGAGAAAGTAAAAAAAATGGGCCGCGACAGAATCAAAATAACTGCACATAACGGCCAGTTCACCGGTTAAAAAGAGAAGAAGCGGCTTCGTTAGAATTTCACTTGCGATTGGTTCGGTCGGTAAAGTTGATCGCTACAGCGTGCTAGCACGGACTGCATAGTTTGGATTCTAAATGTTTGCTCGCACGTGCAATCTAACGTTGTTGTTTAAATTGTTGGTACCACTCACAGCCACTGGCAGAAGTAGTAGGACCTTAAGTTGGTTAGAATTCTGTTATTCAAAATGAATAAAAATTTCGTTGAGAGACGTCTATTCTTGAGAGAATTAAGCTTGCAGAAAATTATAATTATACGTGTACGTGTATTTAAGCACATATGCTTAATACTAATAAATGAAACTAATAAATGATAACTAATAAATGAAAGTTAAATTGAATGTTAAAAATAGTATCTAGTAACAAAAAAATTAGTTTACTTTGAGATCGATCCCTATCGAAAATTACGTATAAATCTCGTCTGATTGAAAATTAGGCGTCTGTCGCATATGCGAAAGTTAAATTGAATGTTAAAAATAGTATCTAGTAACAAAAAAATTAGTTTACTTTGAGATCGATCCCTATCGAAGATTACGTATAAATCTCGTCTGATTGAAAATTAGGCGTCTGTCGCATATGCGAAAGTTAAATTGAATGTTAAAAATAGTATCTAGTAACAAAAAAATTATTTTACTTTGAGATCGATCCCTATGGAAAATTACGTATAAATCTCGTCTGATTGAAAATTAGGCGTCTCGTCGAAAAAGTTTGGAATTTTTGTTAAGCATGGTTAGATTTACAATTACTCCTCGATTTAAGCAAGAAAACTTACATGAAAGTTGAAAAGTAGAAATTGATATATTTAATGCTCCTATATTGTACGAATTCATTAACTTTCCTGCCATGTTTTTTGCCGACTCGTAGCCATCGCAGAATTATGTAATAAAATTTCAGATCCAAAAGTCAGGTTTTTCCAACGGAGACGAAGGAAATAGAATATTTTTCCATTTACGTCAAGTTAATTACCAATAAAATCGAAATTAACACGTACTATTTTGCATAAAGACGAAAAATAACAGCGAATGAAATTTTCTTTGTTCGACGATGATTTTTTTTCTCTTCAATACGTATCTATTGAAATGAGATTCGCCCGAACCGAAGGAGACGGTGTCTAATCCAAAAAGTGCGGGGAATTTAATTAAATCGTTCTTCAAATCTTTAGTGAAATTTAACTGAGCGTCAAAACTTGTGTGTTTCACTACAGCGCCACGTTCGTTCACATTCGTCAGCGCAGTATATATTTTATCACATTTATTTGACTAGAGTTAGAGTTTGAACCTAATTGACTGATAAATAGCGAGAATATTATTAACATTTTTACCTTGGACATTTTACGTGCACGCGTGTTGTTTGCACGTTAGTTACGCCTGGATTACACGTGGATGCTTTTTTTTTCTTATCGATCATTGCTAATGTTCCTTTTTTTTCTTTTTTTTTTTTTTTTTATCATTACTCGCCTTCAAACGTATGTTGCTTACCTTCGGACAACTAAACGACTCAAGTGATTGAGTCGTTTTGATGATGAGACAAATTTTCGTTTTCTCAAGCTCGTCGACCACGTGACGTCGACGTAAATGCAAATTTCAATCGCAAACTTTCAACAGTTTTTTTTTTTTTTTTTTTTCTTTCTTTTTTTTCATCAAATCAGTGAGTCGAGCCAACTCGTCTTCGTATCAACGAACGACCGAAGTGAAGCAATTTCGATTTGATCGTCGGCCGTAACGATAGTAATTGGGGGATCGGTGCGCGGGTACCTGTTCCGTTTAAATAGGGGCGCGTGGTTATTCGCTTGACCCTATTTCCATCCGTTCAGCTCCTCTACCCTTGATATTGTCCGTGTATTACATTAGAACTCGGGATTTACGTCGGCACGGCGGCTGTTATTATCGATCACCCAGTGGAATCCTTTCGTTGGTTTGCACATGCACGATAAGCACGTTTGCTTCTCGCAACAACTATCTGTTAGGCTGTCCGGGAAAGTCTTTTCGGTTTCTTTTTTTTTTTTTCTTTTCTTTTTACTACGAAATAAAAAGCAGTTTTTTTTTATACAAGAGAGAAGCTTCTATTCTGTAATATATCGGCCATTTTGCTCAACAATTGGCTGCCAATCTTTCAGGCAGATTCGTCATCCCTTTTTCATGGCAACTTCTGGTTTTTTTTTTTTTTCAGCAAAGAACCCTTCCAAGTAAGTTTTCCAACCATCGTCTGGAGTGAATGTTTTTTTTTCCAGCCAAAGAGTTCTGCAGCGATCGGAATAGATGAAAATCTGATGGTGCAATGTGCCTAATAACCTAATAGCTTAAATTAGCTTATTATATATATATATACATACATACATACATACATACATACATACATACATACATACACATACATACATACATACATACATACATACATACATACATACATACATACATACATACATACATACATACATACATACATACATACATACATACATACATACATATATACATATATATACATACATACATATATATACATATATACATACATACTACATATATATACACATACATACATACATACATACATATACATATATATACACATATATACACATATATACACATATACACATATATACACATATACATACATATATACACATATATACACATATACACATATATACACATATATATATATATACATATATATACATATATATACATATATATACATATATACATATATACACATATATACACATATACACATATATACACATATATATACATATATACACATATATACACATATACACATATATACACATATATACACACATATATATACATATATACACATATATATACACATATATACATATATATACACATATATACATATATATACATATATACACACATATATACATATATATATACACATACATACATACATATATATATACATACATACATACATATATATATATATATATATATATATATATATAGAGAGAGAGAGAGAGAGACACACACACACACAATTATTAATCTATATTTTCATTAGATGTCTGATAAAAAGAATTAATTTTTTAAATTAAAATATAAACATAAAATATAAATAATAAACATTATTTCTGATGATGATGATGATGATGATGAATTATTATTATTATTATTATTAGATCTATTATTTAATATCTACTGATTGCAAATTAATTGTTTTAAATTAAACAAAGATCCAATTAGTAACGACATAAACAAATTATACATAAATATTTTATCGAAATATATCTTTCTCGGACATATTACTGAAAATATTTATTCAGGGCTGCAATGGTGGGTGGTGGTGCAGCGCATCCCAGCCAAGTATAAATTTTGTCGAGTTATCAATGAAGCATGAGTTCCGACGCAAGGAATCATTCGGATTCTGTCTAGCTGCTGACAGTATATCTTCGAATTAATTGTTGCACGTTAGGTGGATATAAAAAGCTGAAAAAAAGCACAAATCCCTTTGTAATCTCACCGTACAACAAAACACCTTCTTTTGGCGAGTGTCAGTGTTTTTGAAGGGCTTCGCAGGACTTTGCCTGCCACGATCATTTTCGAGCATTATTCTATACAATTCGTTTCTTATCGCCGTATAATTCAAAAAAACGAATCGTTCTGGTAAGCATATGGTTTCGCATACACTGACGCGGAAATCAAATAAATTTCCAGATATCCAATTCAGTTTTAAATGGTCGTCGATAGTTGTTTTGGATAAATTTGCTTAATTCTTAACATACTTACTTGATTGCTTACTTAATTATATTACTTTAAATTAAACTAGTAAATTATATTTACTTACTTAGTTATATTAACTCGTCTGCGATCTCGCGAACCTGTACTCGTGTCGATCAAGCTTCAGTCAGGATTGAATTTGAACTACTGGTCTTCATCGATCTGAGGATCATGGATCGAAAAAATTTCCAGGAACGAAGTTATACGCGTACACGGCGCGTATCTTTTTGAAATAAAAAAAAAAAGTAGAAAATGCTTGGGAAATGCTTGCAAATGCTTTTCGATCGTCCGAAAGAGATCATAACACGTTATCACGATCAGCTTGAGAATATTTTACAAGTTAACAGCGAGGCTGTTCTATTCGCAAGACAGTGTACGTGTTCGACTTTTATCACACTCGCATTTGACACATCACTCATTCGTCAAACGTTCGATATTCGTATTCGTAAAAACAGAAAACACTTCGTGGACAATAATTTATGTCCGAAATATTACGAACGAACCTCGAAAAACCTCGAAGCCCGTGTCTTTCTGCGCTTGACTCTCTGACTTACCGACAGCCGATTATTCGACAAAATTATCGCGTGATCAGAACCTTGGAACCGGTAGAAACTGCTCGAAGACATCGTGGTCATCGAGGGCATCGTCGAAATAGCGAATTGATTATTCAATACTTGACCGGCGTCTGGTGACTAGGTTCAGTTGCACTTTGCCATCTAATTGTTTCCTACAAAATCGGATGGTTATTTTCGGCGCGGAGTTTTTCATTGATCATGACACCGAGAAGTAGGTGACTTGGATGACATCCATTTGGGCAACGTAATTTTCGCTGCTGCATGTCGTATAGCCGGATAGCCATCCAAGTAATGTTCCAAAGTAAATACAATTGTTCTGTAATTCATCCGGCTGGAGCCGGGAACGTTCTCGTTGAATTGATATTTTTTATCTATTGAAATTTCCGCCCGCGGCAGAGAAACGCGCGTTCCCAGCGGACGTTCAATTGACATTGACAAATGATACATTTCTGCGACAAAAGTCCTCTGACGTTCAGACGGATGAAAATGCTTGCTTTATTTAAGCAACAGCTCGCTGGAACTACCTAGACAGTTAAGACGAAGCTATTTCTAACGAAACCAGTCTTCAAAGAAATACGCAATAATAGAATAGTTTTATATTTATTGATTTATTAGTTTCTTGCAATAGAAATCCCGTGTTACGTAGAACAGGGGAGTTAATACCAATGTAACTGTTGTCAATGTTATTGCGATAATTATCACACGGTTGTCATAATTATTATCTGTATATAATGTATATAATGTATATAATACATATATTATATATAATGTATATAATATATGTATATAAAATTACCATAATTATTACACACACACACATATCTATATCTATATCTATCTATCTACCTATCTATCTATATATACATATAATATATTATATATGTTATATATATAATTATATATTATAATATAATATATTTTATATATATATATACATATTACAATTACAATTACATGTATATAAAACTACCATTGGAAATGAATCTGCATAAGATTTCCGCAGCTATTTCTACCAAAACCAGTTTAAAATTGTCTTTAAAAAATTAAATTTAAGAATTTTTTAAATTTAAGAATTATAATTATTTCAAAGCTAGAACTACCTAGACGTGTTAACACTTTACCGACCGGTAGCCTATTAATCGACTAACATATTTTAACACTTTACCGGCCGGTAGCCTATTAATCGACTAACATATTTTAACACTTTACCGGCCGGTGGCCTATTAATCAGCTAACTATTCACCGCTAATACACGGTCGGTAAAGTGTTAAGACGAAGCAATTTCTACCAAAACCAGTGAAAATGGTCTTCAAAAAATTAAATTTAAGAATTATAATTATTTTAACGCTAGAACTACCTAGACGTGTTAAAACGAAGCAATTTCTATCAAAACCAGTGAAAATGGTCTTTAAAATATTAAATTTCAGAATTTTTTAAATTTAAGAATTATAATTATTTTAACGCTCGAAGTACCTAGACTGTTAAGACGAAGCAATTTCTACCAAAACCAGTGAAAATGGTCTTTGAAAAATTAAATTTAAGAATTATAATTATTTTAACGCTGAACCTACTTAAACATGTTAAGACGAAGCTATTTCTACCAAAACCAGTTTAAAATTGTCTTTAAAAAATGCGTAATAATACGAATATTTTTATATTTATTGATTTATTACTTTCTTGCAATAGAAATCCCGTGTTACGCAGTACAGTTAATACCAAATTTGTCGGGTTAATTCGGCAAACATCGAATAAATCTGCGTCTGGCTTCGGATGGAAAGAGTTGTCTGTCAATTGTAACATTTGCACCCAGTTTGTAGCAACTCTGACTATTTCGGCTAAACTTATCCCACACAGCTGATGTCAAAGCAAATTTCATCACTTTGTAAACGTGGACTCCGTCACCTTTTTTTTCTTTATCAAAGCGAATAAATCTCAATGTTTCGGTAAAATCATTTCACGATGATGGAAAAGAAGTTCGGTCCCCATTTTTTTCTGTCTACATAATTATGAAAGTTCCAAATTTTTCGTTTCGTTGCTCACCGTGCATACAAAATTCCAAATTTTTTGGTCCCAAAACTCGAGAAGCTCCTAATTCCGTGCGAGATATTATACGTTCAAGCATATGGTCGTCGATTGGTAAAGAAAACGAGCAATTTTCTTGTTAATTATCACTATCGTATCGAACGATGAGCAGTATAAATTCTGAAAACGCGTGTAAACGTTGCACAAGACTGATCAATTCGGTGAATAGATCGTACGACTCTGTTTTACACCTCGACAAGTACCAGTCGTTTTGACTGGTATTGGCATAACTAGCCACGATACGAAAATTATTTTGATTTCTAATAAATAAAAATAGAATTGAAAAATTCATTTCTTTAGCTATCACTGCGAAAGTCATTGCATCGTTGCGGGGGAGAAAAACGTGTAACGTGAAACAGAAAATTTTAAAATAAAATGAAATTGTAAAACCAGTCGTTTTGACTGGTGTAGTAGCGTTAAATAGATACTCCGATTGTTCAAAGTTATTTCATTTTACATTAGCTGTAAGCCGAGTATTTTATTTTATATTAGGTAAAGTATTTACACGACCACATTGTTTTAGTTTTTCTTTCTTTTTTTTCATTTTCGTCAGTCGCAGAATTAAAAGAAATTGCTCTATGATTTTATTTCCCTTGTAATTGTCGTATCGTAATAAAATTGGCATTGAATACAAATCAATTCACTTTCTGTTTAGTTTCTGATAAACAATTGATCGATGATTGACAAAACACTTGAATTTATCGATAATCAATCAATTGATTGAATTATATATAAATACTGTGTAAGAAACTTAAAAAGTAGTGTAGTTTTACTTGAAACTTATTAACGTGATATGTTCGCGGTACGTTTCAAGGTTTATCTCAAGATCAAAAGAACGAGTGCATAATATTTAATCCTTAATACCTCATAACTTACGTTTAAAACATTTTTTCGTGTCATTCATATTTCTCGTGATATTTATATGATTCCCGATTAATTTCTTCAAGGATAGTGTCACACATCTGTGTACGTATGTTTTTAACATTAAAATTACTCTAAACGAACAAATTAATTATTCTAAACGAAGAACAGAATTAAGAACAACACGCTACAGAATTTCAATTCAGCAACGAAGACATTGGGAAAGACTTGCTTGTCGATGTAAAACAGCACATAATTGAACGAAAGATTGAATGATTTTTCCTTCGTTCCAAGAAATTCGACCCTGAAGAGTTTAACACGCACACACACCGTATAGAGCAATAAATTCTTAAGCATCAAGTGTTGAAGGTGAATTGAACATTAACGAAAGCCACTGTATTTTAACCTCTTGCGTTGGCTACTGGTTTGCGGACCATAACGAGTGACCAAACCGTATACAATTATTCGTCGCTTTCTTTTTAAATTTGTCGGTGTGATATCACTTAGGATGAGAATTTATTACTAAGAAGCAATAAATTTATTATCTATTTTGCCTGGGTTATATCTAAATATACTTAAAACTGAGAAAAGTTGACGCTCATCCTCTTTCTTTCGATGCCAATTCGCACCTTTCTTAACCTCTTGCGTTGGTAACTAGTTCGCGGACCATAACGAGTGACCAAACCGTGTACAATAATTCGTCGCTTTCTTTTTGAACTCGTCGGTACGATATCACTTAGGATGAGAATTTATTACTAAGAAGCAGTAAATTTATTATCTATTTTGCCTGGGTTATATCTAAATATACTTGAAACTGAGAAAAGTTGACGCTCATCCTCTTTCTTTCGATGCCAATTCGCATCTTTCTTAACCTTTTGCGTTGGCAACTGGTTCGCGGACCATAACGAGTGACCAAACCGTATACAATAATACTAAGAATAATACTAAGCATTGATACTTTCTACTACTACTGTTAATACTGAGAAATTTCTAAGAAGTAATGAGTTTCTTATTTGTTTTGCCTGGGTTGTATTCAAACATACTTGAAACTGAGAAAATATCGCAATTTTGGGACAGGAAATTCTCGTCATTCCAGCGCAAGAGGGGTTAACTCGAAAAACCGAGGGATTTCATTCGAGTGTTCACTCTTTTCAATGTTCGAGGGCACAGCGTTGCAAAGCCAATCTTCTCAACGATGCTATTGGATTATTTGGCATAAGGTGATTAGATAGTTTCGCAACATTTGGTAAAATTTCCAGAAGCACTGTCGAGAACGGTTAAATCATCGATCGCGATTATTTGCTCGCAAAACTTTCCCCCACCATTCCTCTCTCTCTCTCTCTCTCTCTCTCTCATTCTGTGCAATCTTATTAATAGCATATCTATGTCGAGTAAGTGCAAGTGCACCCACGATCGCGAAAGATAAAGAGAGAGAGAGAGAGAGAGAGAGCTCGGCCGAGGAGAAATGCGTTATGTTACTTCCTGCGTGCCATTTCACTGCGAGGGGGTCATTTTTCTCTGCGAGCGGTTGCTTTTAGAAAGTTCATGAAAGATCGATCCTCCTGGACGATACGATTCGATTAGCAGCAATAACGTTAGTACACGAACGTTATCTTGCAATCGTACGATTATCGAATCCGCTGATGATGCACGTCCTTTTGTTCTGTTCTAATCTTTTCGCAATCTGAATGAAACTGGAGTGCTTCATCTTTCTAACAAAAGACAAAAGACCAAAGCGGTCAAAGCGTTCACGTTTATAATTTCCCCCTGGAGAATTTTATACACTTATCCGTAACAAAGTGGTTTGTCAAATATATCGATAGAAGTTTGTGCTCTTTATCGCCGCTTTAATCTCACCGCTACGAATATGTATTCTACTATTCGTACTTTAGTCGTCGATAGTCGTTCTAATTGTTAACACGTTCGAGACACAGCCGAACGTGTATTCTTTTACATCAATGAAAATCAAGCTTATCAGGCTCGACACGTCATTATCGACCGAACGAAGAATCAGCAAATAAAAGAACGATATTCATCGTAGAATACTCGAATCGACGGACGACAAAAAGAAAAGTTTGATTGTGTTTTTTAGATGTGCCAGCATGTCCGAGGTCGGCGCGGCAGAAGCAGCGAACCAGGAGATCGACAGGCAGGCGTCGGTTTACGTGTTCCCAGGAACGGGTCGTCAGCATTATCCCGGCTCGGCGTCGACGTCTCCTGGCCCCGTGTTGCCGATCGATGCCGCGGCGCCGATTTCAACGAGCACCACCACCTCGTCGGCGAGCGGTTTCGCGAAGGGGAAGCTCGAGAAGGAGAACGCCGACGAGGAAATGGCGGCACGGGGCGGCAGGCGAAGACCACCGTGCACGAAGACCCATGCCAGATCGGCCAGCCACGGCGGAGTGTTGGCCGAATGCCTGACGAACACCGCCGGTTTCCAGCCGCACACAGGCTCGTATCTGGGCCCTCTGTCGGCGATCAGTGGTTCGAGGCCCTCGGCCTTGAAGAAGCCTGGTCACCAGAGAGCGTTCAGCCAGGGTCAAGTGATGGACGTTCAGGGACACTCGGTCATCGGGCACAGCCGTGTCGGGTCCAGGACCGATTTCATTCTTCCGCCTGGCCACAGGGAGGACTCGAGGCCACCAACAGCTGGAAAAGTGCCCTCGTTTCGAGGCCACTCGCGGCAAGCGTCCAGGTAACCCATCCAGATTTATCCAGAAATATCTCAAATCACTCGAGACTCGAAGAACGAGAAGAAACTCAGAAATGATAAAAATTAATTATATATAATTTTTACCAAAATTTATTACATATAAAATTTATCATATGTAATTTTTACCAAATTGTTTTTCAACAACGCTCTATTGTATCGTGCCTCTGCAAATGACTATGAAAGTGACGATGGCCTGAGTCGTTTCTCGCTTACGAGGTATTTCAATGGACGAACATGCGTGGAACAACATTTTTCAGGAATTATCCGATCTTGCAAGATGAGAGTTTTTTGCAGAATACCCACACCAAGGAGGATAAAACTGCTTTAATGATAAGGATAAATATAAATAAAAAAGAAAAAGATAAGAATTTCAGTTACGACTGTGAAATTTTGTGCGCAGCTTTCCTTGTAGGGAAATATAAAATTGTTGAAACTTCAAATTGATCCATTTTCAAAATTAACCAAACTGACTTGCAACAGTGAAAGAAAAACAACAACGGATTTGATCAGAAAAATTTAGATCAATTCTGTTAATTCGTAATCATGTAATTCCAGGTAATTAATTTTTATCATTTCTGATTTTCTTCTCGTTCTTCGAGTCTCGAGTGATTTGAGATATTTCTGGATAAATTGGTCGAGTTAATATCTTGATATTTTTCTTCTGTTGTTGATCTAACGGTGGTGTATAATGGAACTAGATTAATATTTTCGTATATTTTTGGCCTGCTTCTTTTGGGTGAAAGATCTGAAACATGAAATTCAGCATCATCTAAAGAAATTTTATGGAACATCTTATGTATGTATGTATATACGTGAGACGTTTTTTAAAAATCTCATCCATTGTGTTTTCAACCAAGAGGCAGATTCTCCCCTAGTATTTTTTTTTTTTTTTTTTGCTCTTCTTGTTACTGAGTTTTCCAGTTTTCCGTTTTGCAACAAATCCTTCTGAAATGAATTCTGTTTTCTACATATTTCTATTAGTTCACGATTAATGTTCGCAGAAACGTACAAGTAATTTTCTTATTCTCATTTCTGTCTGAATCACGATCATTCGGCAAAAATTGATTGGCCAGATACGAAAAATTTATGGCAATTCACGCGAGCGCATTACTATCATAATTAGTGCATTAACTGAATTTCGTTTAACGACGCAACGGCCAACTGAATTGAAATTAGAATTCTTAGACTACTACACGAGATTGTTTTGTTTTCAAAGAACGTGGCGCGAAGTAACTGACAAACTCGTTTCTTCTTAAATTCTTGGCTTAGACCACTTTCATAATTACCAGAGCGCGCGCGCGCGTACACGCACACACACACACACACACACACACACAGAGCCCATTGTTATACTTATACCGTCTTCTCACGTTTAACCTGTTAATCCGTCGACTCTGTTTCTTTCTTTCTTTTTCGTAGATCAGAATCGATATACACGATAAGACGTAGCGTTGAACCTCCATGGTGGAGAAGGCTCTGGGCACGATGCTTCGGTCCGTTGCCAGAGGAACCTCGCCTAAGGACAATAGTACCGAATCATCTAGTGCCGCCAAAAACACCGCCGAGTCAGCATCCTAATGGCAAGAGAGTGAGCAATAGGTAAATTCCTTGTTTACCAACCGATTCAATTCTCGCGCTTGTTTACCTTGATTCTTACATCGCACGGTAATCAATAATAGATCATGTTCCATTTTAATTGGCATCCAGACAGCGATTTATAATTCTATGGTCTATGAATACCAACCGATGGTCCTTTAACCCTTTGCACTGCAAACTATTTTTCAATTCTTTTTTTTTTTTTTTTTTATTGAAAAATATTAATATATATATATTGAAAATAAGCGTGACTCAACGTGACAGTTCCTGTGATGTAGAAAATTGATGTCGTTGTAAAAGTGTTAGAAATTAGGGACTAAAATCGACGTTTTTAAATTTCGTTCGAACGCCATTCAACGAGAAGCCCCTACGATTTTAGTCCCTAAATTCCGACTTTTCAAACGTGTGCTTTCAGAGTACGTACAACAAAGTACACGATGCTGAGCTTCCTACCTCGCAATTTCCTCGAGCAGTTCCGCCGCGTGGCCAATATATATTTTGTATTTATCGTTCTACTTAATTGGGTGCCAGCCATAAACGCCTTTGGCAAGGAAGTCTCCGTGATACCCATAATATTTGTCCTTGGCGTGACGGCGTTGAAAGATTATTTCGAGGATCACCGGAGATTTGTCAGTGATCGACGTGTAAACAATTCCACCTGCCGTGTTTACGTTCGGTAAGTAAGAAGTTTTTTTTACTAATCCCCGTCGGCAATAGTTTCTCCGCTTACTTTCCTGGCTTGCGTACGCGTTACGATTCTTACATCCTCTACTTGATGGACTTTCCTTGTAACAACAGACTACATATCTATGCAAACAAATTATAACACGCTGCAAGTTTAAAAGAACGTATGATTCATCGCAATTTTTCAAACGAGATTAGATACGAAACGTGACGCGATGGGTAATGGTGTATCTCAAGGTAAAATTTAAAAAAAAAAAAAAACAACGTTCGTTTTCACTTTTCAACGTCGCGTCACTTTTTCCCCACTTTTATAACTCGCGCGATTGATCGAAAAGATAGAACGACTCGTTCGTTACGACGTAATATCGTGTAAATACTTAATAACTTAATAACGCGTAAATAACTTAATTTGTGATAAATAACTTAATTTATCCGAATTATTCGATATTCCTTTTGCTAGATCTGAAATGTGTGACATTCTCATTACACTGAAGTTATTACGCTGTTTTACTATCGCAAGGTGTATAAAGTTTGATTATTTCTTGTAAAGTTGAAGATCGAATAACTTCAAGACAGGCTCTGAAACCTATCCCTTCCCGAAGAGAATATCTAAGATATAACACTCTGGATTAGAGCGTCGCTTTTAATTTCGTTGCAAAACGTAGTACATACTGAGGCAGTAGCTGAAACAGAATAGCAAATAAGAATACGGTTTGTTGTAACGGAACACGAAGAATGTTTAGCGAGTGAGAGTCCGTGAAGGCTTCCCCGAGTGGACTGGCCTTAGAACATTGGCGCCACGTATTACAACGTTAACCTGTCGCCCGCATCAGTGGGTGATCTAAGATTTCGTAATTTGCTAACACAGTAGCCTCGCGTAACTGATCAACAGTCGGGACCGAAACTGGCCAGTTAACCGGAATTGGCAATTCCAGGAATTGGCATCGAAAGAAACAGTGGGGACGAGCGTCAACTGTTTCACCAACACCAGGCAATATCGGTATCATATACAGTATTGGTCTAGTAACTGAGCATAGTCGGAAATAAAGAAAATAAACCCTTAACCTCTTGCGTTGGAATGACGCACGTCGGGAATTGTTTGTCCCAAAATTGCAATATTTTCTCAGTTTTAAATATATTTGAATACAACCCAGGCAAAACAAATAGTAAATTTATTATTTCTTAGTAATAATTTCTCATCCTAAGTGATATCGTACCGACGAGTTCAAAAAGAAAGCGACGAATTATTGTGTACGGTTTGGTCACTCGTTATGGTCCGCAAACCAGTAACCAACGCAAGGGGTTAAGAAGAGTGGTGTATTCTGCGAATTGGCATCGAAAAAAAGAGGATGAGCATCAACTTTTCTCAGTTTTAAGTATATTTAGATATAACCCAGGCAAAATAGATAATAAATTTATTGCTTCTTAGTAATAATTTCTCATCCTAAGTGATATCATACTGACAAATTTAAAAAGAAAGCGACGAATTATTGTACACGGTTTGGTCACTCGTTATGGTCCGCGAACTAGTTACCAACGCAAGAGGTTAAGAAAGGTGCGAATTGGCATCGAAAGAAAGAGGATGAGCGTCAACTTTTCTCAGTTTTAAGTATATTTAGATATAACCCAGGCAAAATAGATAATAAATTTATTGCTTCTTAGTAATAAATTCTCATCCTAAGTGATATCGTACCGACGAGTTCAAAAAGAAAGCGACGAATTATTGTACACGGTTTGGTCACTCGTTATGGTCCGCGAACTAGTTACCAACGCAAGAGGTTAAGAAAGGTGCGAATTGGCATCGAAAGAAAGAGGATGAGCGTCAACTTTTCTCAGTTTTAAGTATATTTAGATATAACCCAGGCAAAATAGATAATAAATTTATTGCTTCTTAGTAATAAATTCTCATCCTAAGTGATATCGTACCAACGAGTTCAAAAAAAAAGCGACGAATTATTGTACACGGTTTGGTCACTCGTTATGGTCCGCGAACTAGTTACCAACGCAAGAGGTTAAGAAAGGTGCGAATTGGCATCGAAAGAAAGAGGATGAGCGTCAACTTTTCTCAGTTTTAAGTATATTTAGATACAACCCAGGCAAAACAAATAAGAAACTCATTATTTCTTCGAAATTTCTCAATATTAACAGTAGTAGTAAAAAGTATCAATGCTCCTTAGTATTATTGTATACGGTTTGGTCACTCGTTATGGTCCGCGAACCAGTCGCCAGCGCAAGAGGTTAAGAGGGTTGCGAATTGGCATCGAAAGAAAGAATGGCGATGAACGGAGACAGTCCGAATTCCAAAAATCAGTGGAGATGAGCAACGGACGCTTACGAGTCTGAAAAGTGTGGTCAGTTGTGAGGGCATTACTGTTTTGTGTATCGAATGTTAACCCATTTGCATCGAAGCGCGGAATAATCCGCGAGCCTACGACTGCTTTTTTTTTTTACCAGTTGAGAAATATTCTTTCGTTGCGACAGACTACGTTTAACAACTTGTGGGAACGTTTCTTCTTTTTTTTTGTGAAAATCTTTCAAACTGGAACTATGAGTAAGTGCTGTCAGTCTATATTTAAATTCATGAAATCCAAGTTACTGCAAATACGATCGACCGCGCGCGGTGATACGACTCAGTCCTCAGTTGAACGTCGCTGATGTTCCAACGCGGCAGCTGAATTAGAGCGATGATGCAAATGGGTTAAGGCCCCCGTAGACGTTGAAACAGCTACGATGCATGCGTCACTGGTACAAGCACTACTGAGAAGCAAGGAATCACTGAAGAAAGTCCGTTTCGGATTTCGCTGTCCTCGTCTGTCTGTTTATTTCCTGGTTAAGTGTCACTCGAGATCTTGCTCAGCAACTGAACCGTGACTTTGATTCTTGCATCGAGGCCACTTGAGAACGAGAAGGCGACAGTCGTACCGACGAGGATAGCGAAAATTCGAAACGGACTTTCTTTGTCCAACTAATGCTAGAAGTCTATTCCTCCGTCAGTGATGATTCCTTGCTTCTCAATAGTGCTTGTATCGGTGATGCGTGCATCGTAGCTGTTTCAACGTCTATGGGGGCCTTTACGGTTCAAGCGGCCACGCCTCTAAGGTAGCGTAGAGTGGGGATAGTCCCAATTTTAAGAATTGGTGGGGATAAGCGCTGGTTAGTTACGTGGTCCACAAAGTGCGGTCAGTTTATGTGGAGACTATCTCGCAAACTACGAAAAATGACCGAGCCTGTGACAGATCTGTGCTTGGGTTATATTACGTGCTCGTTGCTCGATTGTAATATCCGCAGAGTAACGAGAAATTAAAAAGTTGGCGATACCGCAGAACTTGGAACTCGACGAGGTGAAGCGTGACTTCTCGCTTCTCGTCGTTCTCGTGCTTTTAATTCGGATAATGGGGGTGTACACGGCCTTGGCCCCAAGCCTTGGAGAAATTAAAATTAAAATTCGCGATAGAACACGTGATTCGATACGGTGGGCAGAGAAGCGAGGGGGTGAGTATTTCTCGAATTGTCTTCGAAAAGACGTTGTTTGTTCTTGCACGCGAGTGTACTCTATACGAGTGTGTACCGGTTTGTGCTCGAACGTAGAGAAGAAAGTGTTTCTCTCCTTGTGTCCCTGTCGCTGAAGAGAATTATTGCTGTTCGTGTTTGGAAGTTTAATTTTCGCCGGTGCTCACGTTTCCCATCATCGAAAAAACGTTGGAAACGTCGCGGAAAGTTGCTCGAACGCGGCTCGAAACTTGGACAATGAAAAGAAGAAAAAAAACAAGTATGCAATTCTTTTAGCGATTGTGACAGTTTCTTTCCTTGTTTGGTCGTCGTTACTCGGACGTTGTGTAAATGCACTCTTATCGCTATACGAAGCCTTGTTTGTTCACCGTTTTTTTCAGCCTTTGTACCAAGAAAGAGTATTTCAAGGTATTTTTGCAGTTGCGTATATACACACACCCGCGCGCCAGAAGATCTTGAAGCAGTGCTCGATTGCAATAAACAATGTGTAAAAATCGTTCGTGAAATTTCTCTCGATTAGAGCTGCGTTCTCCGCGTGCTTATGGCTTCTTTCTTCTCAGCCGATTTCAGAAAGTAAGACGGAAAAAAAAAAGAATAAGATAGCTCGGCAGATTTTCAACAGTAGCAATTGTTACAGTTTATTCGTTTGTTTCGCGTACGAAATTTTATTCTCTGAATTTTATATTATCATTTTATTTGTATTCGTTCGTACTTTTTGTACTTTGTAAATTTTATGTTGCCTCGTATTTATTCGCCTTTCGATACAGCGATTGACGAAAAAGTATTATTTGAACGCGTGTAATGTGTGGGCGTACATTATACTCGTGAAAAGTGTGATAGAACTTCATTGACGTGCAAAAGGTACAAGGTGCTTATAAAAAAACATGTCGCGCTGGTTTTACAAATGTCTGATAAATTCAAAAAAAAAAAAAAGAAGTTTAATAGGTTAGGTTAGGTTTAGTTCAGGTTACTAAACGTGTTAACAACACTCGCAAACACCCTTGGAAGTATTGAAGTGTTCTTATAACATGATTATTACGTAAAAGTTAATTAACTGAAGGATATATGGATAGTAAATAATTTAATCAAACTAGTTCTTTGTGATGCAAGAGATGATTTATGCAAAGTTTATTCATAGTTGGAATCATAATTTCTACCGTTTTTCTTACTCCCTTGAAATACGCATGTTCTATTTGGCGTTTTTTCTTTTTTATCGTTTTTAAAACGATATTTTGAAATGTGCGTTTAAAATTAAGATACGTTATACGGGTTGCTACGAAATAACGTCTGAGTATCAAATGCAATGGCGTAGCGAAATGAAATTTCTTTAAAATCGATTTATATTTAATCATATAAACGTGCAAAGGAGTATCCCATTTTATGTGAATTTTTTTTATCTTTTAATATTTACTCTGATTTGATTCATTCTATCAGAGCAGCGGTTCTCATCCTTCGAAAAATTTCGATTAATTTCTTTTTGATTTTCTTAGGTTAGCTAACGTAATCAATGCTCATATTCAAATTGACGTGATGACAATTTCAAATCAAAACTCTACAACTTTGTTTCTGTTTCTTTGTTTTAACTCCTTTTTTTTTTTTTTTGCGTTTTCCACCATTATCAATCTTACTTCAAAGTAACCCTAACGCGTGTCACGTTGTATCAGAGAATGAGAAAATACTCATTTTAACGACCGTTTCAACCGTCGTGTTGTCATTTCGCGACGATATCGAACGGAGATTCGATTAGAAAGCGCTTAGAAAGGTTCGCAAACGCTTGTGCACCATCTGTGACGGGACCGAGTGACAGCAGGAAGTATGTATGTATATATGTATCGGCTTGCAAAGCCGGAGAAGCATAGAGAGCGAAGCATATATCATCTATAATGTAACTCAATTTCGCGAGACTCGGGACCGATCGATGGCCAAGCACGCAGAGTGGAGGCGACTTGCAAAATAATACGACTCACCGACCTTGCCCTTCATCGTGCCACTCACTTCTTTGCAATTTGCCCCCGATGAAACGTATGACTTCCTCTCCGCCAAGGAAACCGCTTACTCGCTAGATAAACGAGCCGGTTTACTGATTTATTAACGCGCTTTGCCCGCTGACAGTTGATCGCGACCTTCGATCGAAATCAATTCAATATCTAGTTACAAAGCGAAACCTTTTTTTTTTCTCTCTCTTCTTTTCTTTTTCAATCGTCCCAGATATTACACCGCATTCTCCCCCCGTATCATGCAGCTACTGAATTAATAATCGTCCCTTTTGCCGTGAGTGGATCCGTCGGCCACGATAACGCTCGATGAAACGATAACTCGAGTCAATTCGTGACAAACGACACCCCCGTTACCGTTATTACCACCTTCGCCGTCATTTTTCTTCACTCGCGTTGTTAAAAAAAAAAAAAAAAAAAAAAAAACTAAGTTTGTCGATATAGACGAAAACTACCCCCAATTTCGATCGACATTGACGATTGTCGATAGAAAAGAAAGGACACGTGCGAAATATTAGGAATACCCCATTCCTCTCCAAATTTAATAAACATTGCCATCTAGTGATGATAATTTAACTTATTATAACATAACCTATATATTCTAGTTAAATATATCGACATCTAGTGTGCTTATCGTTAAATTACGCTACAGATTGAAAACACTGTATCAACTTTTAAATAAAAATTTTGTACAGTATCGAAGAATTTGTACCACTTGAAACAGCACTCTGATACTTTTTCGAAAACTTTTTCAAAAAGTTATAACATAACCTATATATATTCTAGTTAAATATATCGACATCTAGTATGCTTATTGTTAAATTACGTTACAGATTGAAACACTGTATCAACTTTTAAATAAAAATTTTGTACAATATCGAAGAATTTGTACCACTTGAAACAGCACCCTGATACTTTTCCGAAAACTTTTTCAAAAAAGTTTTGTGCTCGTTTTAAGATATCGACGACGTTGACGACGGATCGTTGCTCTCGAAATCACGACGATTTCTTTATTCACGGCCTGTTTGTTTCGTGTCTTCGATTAATTTGTACCAACGATTTTCTGTCGTTTCAAAGTTATGGCTCGACCTACATACATTGTTGCGCGAAACGTGCCGATCTGCACGATAAAATTCGGTCACGTAAACACGATGTTTCATCGCCGCCCACGGTTACGATTTGTGCGCTCGGTTGATTACGAAGCGATTCGCGACAGGTGTTTTCTCCTGTGTTTCATTGATTTCGCCTACGAGACAGATCAGTGAATATTCATCGGCTCGCATCGATCGTCTGTTTTCTTCGTTTCTCACGGGCAGAACCGGTAAAAGGATTACGTCAGCTGAAACAGGATTTTGAAGGGGGGTGGGGGAGGGAAGGTTGAACTTGGATAGAGAAAAATGTGTCAGACAGAATATCTAAACACAGTAGTCGCCATTTAAGCGTCCCCCTTCTATCCAATTCTTGAATTCTGGAATTGGGACTATTCCCCCACTCTACGTTAGCACGAAGCTGCGTGAAACATGACACTTGAACAACACAAAACCAGCGTTATATCGATACCCGATTGTTTCGGACCAAAGTTAGGCAAATATCATTTTAAATAACAAGCACAGTGGGTTGCTTCGTTTTCGTAAGTGGTTGGAAATATTTCAATTCAATTGAAATGCAAATAGTTGAATATTTCCTTGTACCTTAATACATTGATAATTATACCAAAATTGCATTAAACAATAAGAATAAATAATGGTAGGAATATTGTACAGAAAAAAAAAATAATAAAAAGAGTTAACAAAAATTGTAATATCATAGATCTTGCATGATTTGCAAGTTTCTGCTTCTGTTGGAATAATTTCTTATAGATGTAACGATCTATCAATTAATGAGGGGGCACTACTGTATATGATATATGAATACCGATAAGCTCATTCCCTCTCTTTCCTTCGGTGCCAATTGGCAGAAATACATCTCCCACTTAAGCGTCCGCTTTCGATCCCGATTATCGGACGCTTAAGTGTGTACTGCTGTAGCACGTAGTATGATGCTAAGTTCAGGGCGAGTATTCGCGAATATCGAAAGGAAGTTAACGGAAGTGACGAATTTTCGTCGAAGGAAAATTGCGAAGACGCACGGTTCCACCGAGAGAGAGCCTCGTTGTCCTGCCTTGGTTACACGTTCCGTTATTTCGAGTTTCCGTGCGGTGCGCTGCTTCGAACTGCGCTGCGCGTAATTACGATCGCCAATTAAGCGAAACCGAAGCGCACGTACATACGCTGAGATGCGTATCGCGCATACAATTCTTGCACGTAGACAACTCTTTCGTTCGTTTCGTGCTCGTTCCCTGGTCGTTCTAGTTTTTTTTTCTTTTTTTTTTTTTTTTTTTTCTCTCTCTAGAAATACAGTACGTATTGAAAATTGGCAGGAGAGCACGGCCAAAGACGTCGGTGCGTTCCGTCACGGTGAACCAAACTGGTTGAAACGAATTTCAATTTGTTAAAAATAGAAACTCGAGGCTGGGAGATCGATGCACGAGCGTTATTGGCTTGTTTCCTTCCTCGGAGAAAAGGGAACGTAACGTAGCTTGTAATAATCTTCGTTCGACCGATAGCCACAGCGATTAATTAACACATGGCAAAAGTTGTCGAACGCGAGAGAAAACACAGTTTCTCGGCGAGAATCTGTTGTCTTCCTTCCGCGGCGACGCGTTCCTTTCGACCTTTACCTACTTAATGTACGGTTACACGCACGCGCTCGCTGACCTTCTTCGCTCTCCCGTTTAATTTCGTTCGTTGATGACGAGATCGACAGTCAGCCAGCCAGCCAGCCAGCCAGCTCTCCGCGCGGTTGGTAGCCCTCAATGTCAAGAACAGGGGAGACCTTCGCCATGCAATTCCAGCTACCGATTAACGCATTTCGACCGCGGCTTCGCTTTGACCATATACTTCTACCGATTTCTGCGTCGAGTCCCTTTCGATACGTTGTACGAGAGAGAGAGACAATGCAACGAGACGCACGTCTCTGCATACCTAGCACGCAGCGTGTAACAAAATCTTATTGTCAGTTGTATGCACGCGTGTCGAAACAATAAGACTATAGGCACGTACTCTAGGCCATCGGGGGATATATTTGCCGAGAAACCCCGACAAATTTCACTCGGTATTTCACATCGCGAGACACGTGTAACGTAAACGAAATTATACATTTATAACGAAGTAATTATAGGTGGTGTATCGTGGGGTGAGATTACATCACGAGGCACGTGTAATATAAATGAAGTAATAGATTTATAATAGAAAATAATTTATAAAGTAATCACATATATGATTACCTTATGTATGTATGTATGTGTATATATATATATATATATATATATATATATATATATATTTACTTACTGTACTACTAATCTTGTATATACTAATCTTACTTTATGTGTATGTGTGTATATATATATATATATGTATATATGATTACCATATGTATACATATACATAATATATATACTTATATATACTAATATATATACTAATATATATATACAAATATATAAACTAATATATATATACTTATATATACTATATATATACTTTGTATATATATATATGTATGATTATTACGTATATATATATATATATATATATATATATATCTTACCTTACTGTACTACTAATCTTGTATATACTAATCTTACTTTATGTGTGTATATATATATATATATATATATATATATATATATGTATATGTATATATGATTACCTTATGTGTATATATATATATATATATCTACTTACTACTACTATTATATACTATTATGTATATATATATATATACAAATATATAAACTAATATATATATATACTTATATATACTACTATATATATACATACACATAAAGTAAGATTAGTATATACAAGATTAGTAGTACAGTAACGTAAGATATATATATATATATATATATATATACATACATAAGGTAATCACATACACACACACACATACACACACACACACACACACAAAGTAAGATTAGTATATACAAGATTAGTAGTACAGTAAGGTAAGATATATATATATACGTAAGGTAATCATACATATATATATATACATATATACAAAGTATATATATATAGTAGTATGTATAAGTATATATATATTAGTTTATATATTTGTATATATATATATTAGTATATATATTAGTATATATAAGTATATATATTATGTATATATATATATATATATGTATTATACATATGTATATATATAATATATATATATATGTATATATATATATATATATATACACATATAGTAATCATATATACATATACATATATATATATATATATATATATATATATATATATATAGATACACAAACACACACACACACACACACACACACACACAAGGTAAGATTAATCAAAGCTTAACGAATAAATGATAATAATATACTTTTGGCGCAATAATAAGTAATTATATATTTATATATGTATAAAAGGTGAGATTTAATTCAAAGACGCGTTCTTAATAAATGATGATAGTATATTCTTGGCGCGATAATAATATATCCTCGTATACCGAATCACACTGTACGAGACACAGAACGACGAAGTGAACAGGAAGTTAAGATCGGTCGCACGAACATCGGTCCTTATACGGAAGCCCAGCTTCTTTTTTCGGGAGAGGGGGGGGGACACGTGTTGGGGAAAGTTGAGTTTTTCCAGGGATGTTGCCATACTGGCCGTAGATTAGTCCTACCGACGTCTCTGGTTCATTGGATCTGGCTGCGAGGCTAAGGCCAGTGGTACGCATTCTCGATGTATAAAGTAAAAGTCGACAGTTTGTATTAATAATATCATATAATATTAGTAATATCATACAATTAATATTTGATTATATGTAAAGAATATATATATAATTATGCAATTAGAATTCGTCGTAGTGAAAAGTGCTGCAGTTCGTCCAACTCGTTCGATAGCTCGCGTAGAATCAAACTGCGTCATTGACCTACTTCCGAGTGTTCATAAACCTGCAAGTAGCACCCTTATTTGTTCTAGGGATTTTGAAGATCCTAGAAGATCCTAGAGGATTTTTTCCGTCTGTTATACCTTTTTCTTTAATGTGAATTTTATTGTACTGCCTTGTACTTTCTTTGTATGTATATATTTAAATTAAATTGCGCATTCGAGTTTGTCGTTTTTTTTGGTGAAATTCCACAAATTGCAGAACAGCGAAAGTAGAAATATTTGGTCGGTAAGATGTAGCTTGTAGAAATTCACGTCATCCGGCTATCTCGATCCTTTCGCGCGATAATTATCAGCAGTAAGTAACGCGAGTAAATTGACAAATTACCGACCGTGTTGACCGACTGTGTAGCTATATTGTAATTGTATTCTATTTTCAAAAGGTGCGCGTGAAACATTTATCAGAAGGTGGTAGGAAATGAACATCTATCACTATCAGGTGTAATCGATCTAATCTAAGCCTAGAAACTCGGTAAATTGTTTTGTAAATGTCAAATTCGTTTCGGTCGTTTTTCTTTTTCTTTTTTCTTTTCTCAAAGTGGTGACGTCACGTGCCGCCATCGAGATTGACGTCTGCCATTATTGTCGCTGTCGTGCCAAACGGCATACGTCAGAATGAACTTTCTGTTTCAAAGTTAGCCATTTAATGTATATAATGTATTTACACGTGAATTCTTCTTCGTGCGGGGTTAAACGGTCACTGATGTCATCGATTGCATCATTTAACGCGTGGAACATCGGTATCGTGTTCGACGGTTAATCCTCTATGGGTAACGAATATTTTTCTCGGTTATAAAAAAAAATTTATGTAACGTGAAATCAACAAATAATATAACCTATACTACAGATCATCGATGAATTCAGCAGTTTCAAAAGTTTGAATCATAACGAATAATAAAACTGACATTTCAGGATAGAGGGTGATAATTGTTATCGAGAATGTACTGGTTAATAAGGAGACATTGTGCAACAAGAGGTATACGCCATCTTGTGGAAAAAAGTTCAATTATTTAATAAAATATCGATATATTAGCACGCGACTTGAAAGTTACACGGGCCCGCAGAGGGTTAAATACGTATGTTATATGCTATACCTATACGTAAGAACGAGTCATCTTTCGTTCAACCGGCTCCAACAAATTAGACCAATGAGACGAAGAATTTCGATTCTTTTTTTTTTTTTCTAGTTCGGAATTACGAGATAGCCAACTCGAAGAATTCGTATCTGGAAAAATGTGCTTTCGAGGGCAAATTTGTTTGAGGAAAGGTAGCCTCTTATTTGTTAAGCAATTTCAATAAAGTGCAGAAATACTGGAGAAGTTCGCAGATATTTATACACAACTTTCGAGTTATTATCCTCGATTGCAATTTTTGCACCAGTGTGTGAATAAAAGAAACAGAAAGACTAGTTTTTTAACCCTTTGCGCTCTTCTCTGTAAGGAAGCATCATATCACACTTAAATTCAGCTGATAGCTAAAATTCTAAAATATTTTATAACTGCTAATAATTACAACGAACGTAGATATAACATAATATATAACGACGTAAGAGGGATAATAAAATTTCGAAAGAAGAAATTCTTGAGGATAGAGACAGCCGTGTAGTCATTATCATCGAGTTATATTATTCGAATGATTCGGGATAATTCGCAGACAATTACACGTCTTACTGCTTCTGACGAAAGTTCACAATATGGCGGAGAGGAAATTTTTCAAGAGAAAACTGAAATTACGTGTCGTTAACTTCCACATATACTAACGCTTGATGATTGCTTTTAAACGAGGTCGCACATTGAAGAAACACAATCAACATAATTTCATGGCTAAATACCATTTAAACAGGACGATCATTTCCAATGATGTATCATTTCATTTGAACTGTATACTTCGCTCGCTGTGTCGTAAATAAATTGCTGATGTTTTTCGAATTCGGGTTAAAAGAGTTGAAATTGACTCTGTCAGATTGAACAATCGCGATCGAGCGATTATTCGTTGGAACGAATCCTTTGAAATACCTGAACATATCTATCAGAATCTCTCATTGTCAGCGTTACGTTCGTTAAATTGTCTTCGTTAAATATATTTTTCGTTGAATTTCCTACGAAGAAGAAAGGACGTTTCACGTACGTTTTTGTGTGTACGCCATGTTGTAGGAATAATTATCAGAATGGAAAGAACAAGTTAAATTATTGTATTGTATTATCTAATCGCTCGTTATCTGTGTATAACGCGGACGTGTTGCATAAAAGAATTTCTAAGGCTACCCGGTTGCTGCCGTCATCGCGGCCGATATTTATCAATACACCATTATCGTAAAGAAAAAAAACACACATTCGAATCGTCGGTTCTTTGTTGCATCTGAAATGCAACATCTACATCCGTAAATACGCGGATCTTTTTATTTTCAAGAAGATTCATTTCAATTGTAAAGGTCGAACTACGATGACACTTTAGTTTGCAGACTTGTACAGTGTTTGTTTCGAAACAGATTTAGATCATTTTTCCATTCTCGTTTTATATCTATATATCTTATATCTATATCTATATATATCTATATATATATATACATATATATATACATATATATATATCTATATACATATCTACATATATACATATATGTATATATATATGTATACATATCTACATATATACATATATAGTTTGGCAGCTTTACAAACATATTCCAGAATGTTTCAAAAAGTATCATACTGAAATAAACTATTAATACATATATGTATATATATATATATATATGTATACATATCTACATATATACATATATAGTTTGGCAGCTTTACAAACATATTCCAGAATGTTTCAAAAAGTATCATACTGAAATAAACTATTAATACATATATGTATATATATATAT
Organism: Tetragonula carbonaria; assembly: GCA_032399595.1. Taxonomy (NCBI): domain Eukaryota; kingdom Metazoa; phylum Arthropoda; class Insecta; order Hymenoptera; family Apidae; genus Tetragonula; species Tetragonula carbonaria. Next base: position 1,342,500 of record JAUCRC010000003.1, read on the forward strand.
ATGTATACATATCTACATATATACATATATAGTTTGGCAGCTTTACAAACATATTCCAGAATGTTTCAAAAAGTATCATACTGAAATAAACTATTAATACATATATGTATATATATATATATATATGTATACATATCTACATATATACATATATAGTTTGGCAGCTTTACAAACATATTCCAGAATGTTTCAAAAAGTATCATACTGAAATAAACTATTAATACATATATGTATATATATATATGTATACATATCTACATGTATACATATATAGCTTTATACATATATAGTTTGGCAGCTTTACAAACATATTCCAGAATGTTTCAAAAAGTATCATACTGAAATAAACTATTAATACATATATGTATATATATATATGTATACATATCTACATGTATACATATATAGCTTTATACATATATAGTTTGGCAGCTTTACAAACATATTCCAGAATGTTTCAAAAAGTATCATACTGAAATAAACTATTAATACATATATGTATATATATATGTATACATATCTACATATATACATATATAGCTTTATACATATATATAGTTTGGCAGCTTTACAAACATATTCTAGAATGTTTCAAAAAGTATCATACTGAAATAAACTATTAATACATATATGTATATATATATATGTATACATATTTACATATATACATATATGTATACATATATATATATACATATATGTATTAATAGTTTATTTCAGTATGATACTTTTTGAAACATTCTGGAATATGTTTGTAAAGCTGCCAGACAAAGTTCACATTCGCAAGTAGTTTCTCACTCCTGTTTTTGTATTTTTCCTTCTCGTAATTCTCACTATTTAGCATTTGTGCTGCATCTATTATTGCTATAAAAATATACCGCACGAGTCTCACTCGTTATATCCTGCGTGAATGGGTTAATAAATCGGTGCCGTGTTCTTTATGTTTACTATAATCGGAACTCGTGAAGATAAATGTCACGGATTTGCATTTTCCTCGTTCTCGACGACATTGAACGGCGTGTACGGTACGTATCCTCCATCTTGTTCCGCGTAGCGATTAGTCTCATTATTGAATGCTCGAAGATAACGATCTCACCGTTTGCGAAGGAATTCTTCGCGGACAACGCTGGCTTTTGTTAAAGTAGAGTTCCCTTTACAACGCGACCGCTAATTATCCATCCATATGGAAAACGAATTTTCGTTTGTGATTGTGGATCTCGATCGTTCGTTTTTCCTCTGGATGCCAATGTTGGATCCTCACGCTCTGCATTTGACTTTCCACGAGGATAATTCGAGAATGAGTTGTCAACAGTGAATTTTCCTTTTCACCTTGTTAATTGTATTCCGAATTTGTTTAGGTACTTTTATTTTATTTTGTAACAATCTCAATGCTCGAAGATATTTACAAAGAAAGCTCCCATTGTTGTTTATCGTGTCACTTCGTTTTATTATTATTTTTTTTTTTTCTTATATGATTTCAAACACTGTCCTTTCGTTCTTTTATTTCTTTTTTCTTTTATTTATTTCGCGGTTCTTTTATTTCTTTTTATGTCACTTGTTTAGACCTTAGTTAACGGCCTTTTAGGCTTCCTACACTTGAAGTCAAAAAATGTCGATTTTTGAACGACAAGAATTATGTGTCGCAGGGGCGATGCGTCAAAATTTTAGAGATGCTCAGGTGCGGTCAAAAAAAGGTTAGATAACACCAGCTCTAGACGAAGGATTTTAATCCTCGACAGACTTTTTTTCCATCGTCTACGAGACATCACTTCAAATAAAATGATACATCATTGGAAATGATCGTTCAAATGGTATTTGAACGCGAAAAATTTTGTTAATTATATTTTCCTAACGTCGTTTAAATTTAAAGGTTTGCAGGTTTACTAGAGCAAGGATAATATATACAATGATACATAGTTTCAATTTCTGGAAAAACAGATCCTCCGTCATTTCTGACACTTTCGCAACAGGCAATAATAAGTCTATTTTATGCGAATTATTCTGAATTATATGTGAAATATCTTCAGAGGATTGTCTTCAGTAAATTCTTTTGTTTTTCTTACGTCGTTACGTTATAGCTTTCATTCTGTTCAGTTGTACACGTTCGTTATGATCATCAGCAAATTATGAGAAGAGGGAGTTCGAGATCAGAAGGAACAGTCGAGTGCAAAGGTTTAACGGTCACTCATTTTTTCTTTTCTTTCGACAAAATGAAACACGTACGTGTTTATCATTTTAGATGTGGCTCTGTAGCTGGTTGAGAAACGTCTCGAACAAAGTGCGTAACAAATGGTTGCAATTATGTTACGAAAGGTTGCACGGATCAACGATTCTTATTTGACGAGACGAAAACCTAACCTAAACCATGTGACAGTGACCCCTAAAGTGGAGTCTAGGTCAGATTTCATCGTCCCTCGTGTGTCGCGAACGACGTTGAGAACGAAAAACCGACGTCCCGTTTAGAAAGTTGAGAAAGTGACCTTGAAGTGGCCTCTACACCTCTGCTCACGTTCGACATTTTTCCCATCGTTATTCCACCATTATTTCCCTCAGATTATTTATCTGCGGCGTGGTATGCCGCATATCATCGAGTAATTTCCTATATGAGGAAATCTTTGATTAGATGGTGTTGATTCGCAGTGACGATCGGCCTTGTCGTATTAATCAGCCTAAACGGTAAACACGAACGCAGAAACACGATGTTTTCACGCAAAAGTGAAATACGAGACGTGTAACTCGAGAACAGCCAGTAAATTCAAATTCCTAAGGTGTACCTTGAAAAAAGAAAAAAGAAAAATGAGAGTGCAATATAAGGTTCATAATTTCCAGGGTAGATAGTATTCGTCGAAGCATGGAAAATCTAAAAATTAGTAGTTTCAAATTTACAAACTTAACCTAAATTTAACCTCTTGTAATCGGAAGAGAAGAAAAAATTATAAGGCCTAACCACTACTTACATTCGTATTATAACAGCTTCGAAGCGAAGAAATTCATTTCTTCAACCGGAACAAAAAAAAAAAAAAAAAATCGTTTATAATGAAATTGAAACGACTAATTTTTCGACCCATGTTTATTAGAAATTCTTTTCGGCGAGTACTATTTAACCTAAAAATTATGAACCCTTTTTTCTATTCACTCTGTATATAAGTCAACCAAAACACTGATTCGTTCATACGATTCGAATTTGTAATGGAATTCGAGTTGGTAACTCGAGTAAGACGGGAATAAAATTAAACTCGACCTTTCGATCGTTCGCCCTATCAATGAGTAAGTATCTCGTGAACAGCAATGACAATTAATTAAGAATGATCAACGTCTGAAACACATTGACGCTTCGATTGTTGCTAAATATACACATACAAGGCAACAATCGATCGCGAAGGTTGTTTCGTTTCATTGACAGCACAGCGTGTTGGCAATGGCGCTACGAAAAAAAGAAGAAAACGTCGTTTGGGTTAAACGGCATTAACTAGAGATAGAGATACATAATAAATACATCCGTCCTTCTGTTTACGCGGACTACCCGTTCTACGTGGGTTCGTTTCATGCGAATGAAAATCTGTCACTGTAAAAGAAAACAATATATTTGAAAGAAAGTCAAGTTATGGAAATACATATTTATTTCACACAGGTTAGCAAAAGAAAAAAAAAAAAATAATGATATTTTAGAAGACGAAAATAAATTTCATTCGATGTCAACGATCAATCTTTCCTCTTTAACCACTTGCGTTGGTAATTGGTTCACGGACCATAACGAGTGACCAAACCGTATACAATATAATTCGTCGCTTTCTTTTTGAACTCGTCGGTACAGTATCACTTAGGATGAGAAATTATTACTAAGAAGCAATAAATTTATTATCTATTTTGCCTGGGTTATATCTAAATATACTTAAAACTGAGAAAAGTTGATGCTCATCCTCTTTTTTTCGATGCCAATTCGCAGAATACACCACTCTTCTTAACCCCTTGCGTTGGTTACTGGTTTGCGGACCATAACGAGTGACCAAACCGTACACAATAATTTGTCGCTTTCTTTTTAAATTTGTCGGTGTGATATCACTTAGGATGAGAATTTATTACTAAGAAGCAATAAATTTATTATCTATTTTGCCTGGGTTGTATCTAAATATACTTAAAACTGAGAAAAGTTGACGCTCATCCTCTTTCTTTCGATGCCAATTCGCACCTTTCTTAACCTCTTGCGTTGGTAACTAGTTCGCGGACCATAACGAGTGACCAAACCGTACACAATAATTCGTCGCTTTCTTTTTGAACTTGTCGGTACGATATCACTTAGGATGAGAAATTATTACTAAGAAGTAATAAATTTATTATTTGTTTTGCCCGGGTTGGGTATTCAAATATATTTAAAACTGAGAAAATATTGCAATTTTGGGACGTGAAAAAATTCTCGACGTGCGTGGCACGTCATTCCAGCGCAAGAGGTTAACCTCTTGCATTGGCAACTGGTTCACGGACCATAACGAGTGACCAAACCGTGTACAATAATTCGTCGCTTTCTTTCTTGTACAGAAATTCGTCGTTTGAAATATTTGAAAGTTTGACTTTCTTTTTGTTAATGTCAATTTTTTTCGAACTTATCTTTCGCCAAGTTTTCGTAAATTTGTCATCGTTTGAACATCGCTGGACAATCATAACCGGCTTGTGGAAAACAAACGGTCGGTACGACAGGGGTGGGCAAACTTTTGTATCCTGCGCGCCACTTTATTTCTCAAGTGAGCTTCGACGCGCCGCTAAATTATTTTAACAACAAAAGCGTGTTTTTATAAATAGTAAACGTGTAAGCAGGACATTAGAAAAAGACGAAATAACTTACTTTTCAATGGGATTTATGTGTGCCTTTTGCTGTTAACCAAATTATTTATGGTCAGGTTAGGTTATATCTTTGCGCATTGTGCCACGGTTGGTCACCCCTGCACTACGCAAAGTGTTACCGTTGCTGTCACTTTTAAAAATTCTAGGGAAATATATTTTCTGACCGCGTATAAATTCAGATCGCGTAAATAGTGTGTTATATAATTGTAGAAAAATAGTGTTAATACGCGTGAAAGCAAGTGCTGCGTAAATGGAGGGACGGGGACGGGCTTACACTTGCCATCCTTTTCTCGTAAATCCTCACAGCCTCTTCCGATCGATCAAGTAGATACACATTTCTGGAGAATACGTTTCGCGTGATTACAGCGAGGACGACAGGTATGCGAAGGTGGCGTGGAAAGACGTGAAGGTCGGCGACCTGGTTCACCTCTCGAATAACGAACTGGTGCCGGCCGATGTTCTCCTCCTACGAAGCAGCGATCCTCACGGCGTTGCGTACCTCGACACGTGTAATCTCGACGGCGAAACGAATCTGAAGGAACGGCAGGTTGTTCGAGGTTTCGTGGACCTCCAAGATACCTTTCAGCCGGCGAAATTTCGATCGGTGATCGAGGTCGATCAACCGAGCACGAGGATATATCGGTGAGCTGTCCGTCGCAGTAATGTTTGTTGCGAAGACTATAATTACTAGAAATAGACAGACACTGTATAGGTAGCGCACAGATCGACGAAATATTTTTCAATGTGAAAAAATTGCAGGTTTCACGGGGCCGTGGTTCACCCGAACGGTGGCAGAGTACCTGTTTCTACGGAAAATCTTTTACTCAGGCAGTGTTTGTTAAAGAATACCGACTTCGTCGAGGGCATAGTCATATACGCCGGCCACGAGACGAAAGCGATGCTCAACAACGGCGGACCTAGATACAAGGTGTGTATTTACTTTTGTATTTGCTATAGCTTTCTCTAACTATAGCAATATATCTATGTATGCGACACAACAAAAAGATGAAAGGGCCTAGGGTTGAATAATAAGATAATAATAAATAATAAATAAATTAATAGTAATAAATAATAAATAAATAATAATAAAAAATAAATAATAATAAATAACAAATAATAAATTAATAATAATAAATAATAAATAAATTAATAGTAATAAATAATAAATTAATAATAATAAAAAATAAATAATAATAAATAACAAATAATAAATTAATAATAATAAATAATAAATAAATAAATACCAAATAATAAATTAATATAATAAAAAATAAATAATAATAAATACCAAATAATAAATTAATAATGATAAATAATAAATAAATAGATAATAAATAATAAATTAATAATAATAAATAATAATAAATACCAAATAATAAATTAATAATGATAAATAATAAATAAATAGATAATAATAAATAATAAATAAATACCAAATAATTAATTAATAAACAATAAACAATAAACAATAAACAGCAAAAACAAACAACAAATAAGAATAAATAAATAATTAATAATAATAAATAATAATAAATACCAAATGATAAATTAATAATGATAAATAATAAATAAATAGATAATAATAAATAATAAATAAATACCAAATAATTAATTAATAAACAATAAACAATAAACAGCAAAAACAAACAACAAATAAGAATAAATAAATAAATAATAATAATAATAATAAGAAGAAGAAGAAGAAGAAGAATAATAAGGAAGAATTTTTTCAGCGTTCGCGATTAGAGAAGCAAATGAACAGCGACGTGATATGGTGCGTGGTGATTTTGGTGGTGTTGTGCGCGACAGGCGCGATCAGCTGTCGACTTTGGATCTCCCAATTTTCCGACCAGACGTTCGTCCCGTTCATCCCGATCCTTCAGGATCCGAACTACGAGAGCATGCTAACGTTCTGGACGTTCGTGATCATCCTTCAAGTGATGATACCGTTGAGCCTTTACGTCACCATCGAAATGGCGAAAGTGGGCCAGGTTTATCACATCGGGCACGATATCGCCCTTTATGACGCGGAAACGGGACGCTCGGCTGAATGCCGCGCGCTCAATATCACGGAGGAATTGGGTCAGGTGAGTAAATTGATCGAGCTTGTGCGTGGTCTCGATAAGGAAGCAGCTCCTCTTCTTTCTCTCTATTTTTTTTTTTTTTCTTTCATTATCTCAATAGGTGCAGTATATATTCTCTGATAAAACCGGCACGCTGACGGAAAATAAAATGCTATTCAGACGGTGCGCCGTAGGGGGTCAGGATTATTCGCATGGCGGGGACGGTGAAAATTTGATACCGTCGTCACGACTGAAGGAAGACCTTCTTATAGGCACGTTTAGGCATCATCTGCAAGAATTTTTAATCGTATTAGCGATATGTAACACCGTCGTGGTCAACTCGCAACCTCACCATGACACCATGAACTCCAGCGGAGTGATTGAAAAGCCTCAGAGGAACGGCGAAGAACCTGGAAGGTTTGTTTTTGCTCTCTCTCCACGGATGTTGGATTTGTCAACATCAAACAGATAGAGAAAATCACCCTAGTTCGGATAGTACAGAGTGGGCCAAAAATCACTCCCTACTGAAATTGAAGATTTAATTTAAAATTGATAAAATTAGTTTTTCCCTATATTTTGATGTTTTGTTAAAAAGAAAAAAAAAAAAAGATAGGTGGGAAGAAACTTTTGGCCCACCCTGTATTACACTCCGAAAATAACACTCCGATATATAAGGATTGACGAGTTACTAATTATTTACTCTTCTCGTTGTTACAGATACACGAGAATGATAGATTCTAGAAGCTTAACTCCTTCGCCAATCATTCCTCTGTCTGCGCTGTCTCACCCGACCAATAGTCTCGATGAAAACGTGTCATCGATTTCTTCGATGGTTGAAATAGAATCTGTGCTCCATAATTCGACTAACAACAAGCTGTCGAATAAATTACCGAGGTCATTACGTGTACTTCTCGTCCATTTTTTTTTTCTCAGTGTAATTTTGTTTTCGTTTCTTTTTTATAATACCATATGTAATTAATTGCAGGCCGAAATTTTTAAATGTGACGTCAATACCAAGTTTAGGAATGGGATTGTTAGGAAGGAAACTGTCCCCGAACGGAGAGAACAAGAGACGCAGTAGTCCGCTGAGTCCCGTTACTGACGAGAGCGGCAAGAGCAGAGACGAATTGTTACCTACGGCTGCGATTTACGAAGCGGAAAGTCCGGACGAGCTTGCTTTAGTGAACGCTGCACGTGCTTATAACGTGAAACTCGTTAAACGAACGGCGCGTAGCGCGATCGTTTCCTTGCCGGACAAATCCGTTCTTACTTTTGAAATTCTTCACGTAAGTTTGCCCCTAAATCTTCTTGCCCCTCATTTTTCTCTTTTCTTGTTTTCTAACGAAAACGAACTAGGATAGTTTTAAAAACGTAGCACGCTCCAAATTACAGGTCTTACCGTTTGACTCCAACAGAAAATGCATGTCTATTTTGGTCCGGCACCCCATCACTAACGAGCTAGTGTTGTATAGCAAGGGCGCCGATACAACGATCCTATCGTCTCTGACCTCTCAGGATGAAAATTCTGTAACGACGATCAGAGTTCGACAGTATCTTCAGTCGTACGCGCGTCAAGGTCTTCGAACTTTGGTGATGGCTAAAAAATCTCTGACAACGCAGGAATACGAGAACTGGCGGCAAATGCATTCCGAGGCCGAGCTGGCAATGGAAAATCGTGAAGTCCGGATTAAAGATTCATACGCGAATCTCGAATGCCATTTAACTTTATTGGGAGTCACTGGAATTGAGGATAAACTTCAAGCTGGAGTACCCGAGACTATGGATGCTCTAATGGCAGCAGGGATCGTAGTGTGGGTCTTAACAGGTATCTTTTCACTGCACAGTAAATTCACAGTCCAAGTTAAAATCTATGGTTAATAAATGTGTTAAATTGAAAGGAGACAAGCCAGAAACGGCAGTTAACATTGCATACTCGGCGCGTCTTTTTTCGCCTGCGATGCAATTATTGTGGTTGCAAGCGAGATCAAAGTCTGTTGCCGAAACCTTAATTCATGGATATTTAGAGTCTGCACGTAAAGATAGTACAGCTTTGGGAATGGATAACGTTAGAGAAATTGCAATGTTTAATCGTGACGTGGCAGAGAATGATGATGCGCATAGGGTAGATAGCCCATGGCCGAGACAACGTGCACTCGTTGTCGATGGCAAAACCTTGACTGTTATCCTTGACCCACGGTCGGGATTAACTCGACTGTTCCTTGAATTAACGAAAACGTGTTCTAGCGTATTGGCCTGTAGAGCCACACCTCTTCAGAAGGTATAGTAAATTTACTTTCACGTTTACTTCAGTTTCCATAGTTTGTTATCTGATGGACTTTCTCGGCGTGTTTTAGGCATATATTGTACGTATAGTGAAGGAGCAATTGGGAATGAGAACGTTAGCAATTGGCGATGGTGCCAATGACGTTAGTATGATTCAAACGGCAGATGTAGGGGTTGGTATCTCCGGGCAAGAAGGTACACAAGCTGTCATGGCCGCAGACTTTGCCATTTCAAGATTCTCAATGCTTAGCAGACTTCTTTTGTTGCATGGTCATTGGTGTTACGATCGCTTGTCTAGAATGATTTTGTATTTCTTTTACGAGAACGCTACCTTGGTTTTCGTTCTGTTTTGGTATCAGGTATAGTATATATTTTACTTTATTTTTAATACACTAATTTTTACAACTAGGTTTTATAACGAAAATGATTCGTTGTTTTGACAGTTGTACTGCGGATTTACTGGAACCGTTATGATGGACCAAATTTATTTAATGCTGTATAATTTAATGTTTACGTCCATGCCACCACTTGTTTTGGGCATATATGATCGAGTAGCTTCATCTGGCGTTTTATTATCTATGCCTAATCTGTACAAAAGAGGACGCCTCGGGCTTGTATATCAATCGTATAGATTTTGGATAACCATTGCTGATGCTTTGTATCAAAGTATCGTTATTTTCTTTGTAAATGAGGGTGTTAGTATAGTCTCAAAACACACTTAAAACACAGAAATTAACAGCGACATTATTAGACAGAACGTAATTATTTTGTTTAGGTGTACTATGATTCAACTATTGACATTTGGGAGTTTGGAACTACTGTAATGACCTGTTCCGTTGTTATCATGTTGACCAATATTGCCATAGAAATTAGATCTTGGGTAAATTAATTTTTTGTGACTGTAATTCAAAGATATGTTCCATTGAATATTGCATGTTGTAAGACGTGATTTTATTTTCAGACGGTAATTCATCTTTTTGCCGTATTGGGATCATTGGGAGTATTTTTCGGTTTTTGTTTAATTTATAACATAGTTTGCGTTAATTGTATGGGTCTCCTATGTTCGTATTGGGTAATGGAAATGGCTGTCATGAGATACACTTACTGGCTTACAATATTACTTACCTGTGTTCTAGCATTGATGCCTAAGTATGACTTTTACATCTTACATCATAACGCTCAGTAAATGTTGGAAAAATTAAATTAAACGCAATTTTTATTATTGTTTATCCAGATTATTCTATAAAACCGTAAAATCGACAATAACTCCAGATCTCATACAAAGTGCCACGTTTACCGCACCATCAAAAAGTGGTAGCCATAGACAACGAATCGCTGAGAGAAGTGAAAATAGTTTTATTGCTGGTTGGTCACGTTCAACGCAGCATGCCACTATAAGGTATGCATATATTTTGTCTTACAGAATATGGATTTTGGATTATTAAATGTTATATTTTTCTAATTTTTTTTTTTTCTTTTATATTTCAGAACCGAGACTAAACACGATACGTTGACAACTATCGTTGCATGACATATCTCGAAAAATCAAATAAGACTGTCAGCCTGTAACAGAATAATCAAGTTATTAACAGTGCTGTTTCGTCAAAAAACTGTCAGGACAAAAGTACGTCCTTCGCCGCATTTTAATCTGCTGTACTGTTCCTAAGAACTGTAAAAGTATTGTCAGAAAATGTACCATTAATTTTAATGTGCATTTTTTTCATGAAAAGAATGTTACAATTTATCGAAACTATATATCGATCGTCGTAATCATCGTTTAACATCGATCGTTTTCGTTATTCATCGAGTGGCCTTAAATCCAGACTACTACTGTTTATTGCATTTGATGGCTGTGACTTTTAGGGACCAAAATCTTTTAATCCAGTAGTAATATCAACGTCAATTGATTAAAAAAGGTTCACGTAGACACGAGTTGAATGTTGAATCAACTTAATAATAACTTTATTCAAGTTGCAACCGTTTTCCTAGATATGGATATAAAAGAGTGTACAATTGTAAAAAGAGAAAAGCAAATTAAATGAATATATTATATCTCTATGGTATTCGTATTGTATAAGTTACAAAGTAAGTCAGCGCTGATTATACGAGTGTGGTGCATGTGTATTTTACACTCGGAATATCGTATTATTGTAATTTTGAAATACGTGCGTATTCGCCAGCGTCTATTAAACATGTATAATCCGTGCTGGATGTCGTAACAACGCTCTACTTGCAGGTATTGACACAGTATTTTGATAAACGATTGGGAATAATCTGCGCGTACACAGCGATAACAAATAAAATCGAGTGTTCTGTAAACTTTGTCGTTTCATTGATATCAGATTTCTGCTGCCTCCTGTAAAATCCTTTACCTTCGTTTTTAGTTTCATTTCCAAAGTATCTCCAAACGTGATTATCCCGATTGTAAATATTTTCATTAACTACATCTCTCTTCCATGATAATCGCATCATCACCTTTACCTGCCTTGCTTCCGTTTAAACGTGATTTCAGTACATTTGACAGCGGTTGGTGAGCACCACTGGTTGATGCGGAAACACGAGGTATAGTAGGGATGGAATCGTGAAGCGAATGGCGGGGGCACCGGGGGATCTTTTGGCGTGCTGCGGCAGCTATCTCAGTCACATATTCAGTATTCTTTCTGTGAAAGACAGGGTTTGTGTGCACGATATGCTTGCCGCTTGATTGTGCCCAGTGCTCGGGGGGAACTCGCGATCAGCTGTGCCTCGAATTCCGTAAAGACGAAATTTCATCGTACGAAGCGTGCGTAGAATGGAAGGGCAAAGTGGAGCATAAGGCACGTTCAAGGATCGTTTCCCTTTGTCACGAAATCACGATTTGCTCGAACATGCAGCACCCGAGTTTTTTTTCGCACTGTTGCTACGTCTGTTCTACGCTACGACTCGATTTTTCGATGAGATTTTTCTCGTTCCAGTGTTGCAAAGATACATCTCGTATTTTTATAGACTCGAGTTGAGAGAGCAATTTCGAAGTCACGTGACAAAGGGAAAGGATCACCGTGCGCCAACAAAGAGCACGCGTTCCTCGTAGACGTGTATCGAATTTTGAATTGGAGTTCTTTTCAAATTAACGAATCTGTTCTTACATAACTTTTCGAGACTACTCGCCTCTATCCGCGGTATAATTCGCATTGTTGACGGCCGTAGTTTCGCGCTTTGCTCGTTCGCTTGATAATGCATTGAGCGTAGTCAAAATAAATACACTTGTTATTTACGCGAGAAACACCAAATTGTTTGTACATGAATGTACCATGCTTTCTCCTCCGCGTCATTTTGTTTCCCCCTTGAAGAATGACCATGCACACACGTGTTCGCTGCGATTCTAAGGACAGGATCGAAACGTTTCAAACGTGTTGTGTCAAAAGTAATCAGTATCAAGTGATTAACACGCACGAATGCATACGGATGGCCTGATATTTTCGTGTACCACTTAAATTTTTCACAGCCAGTGTACTTCTCATACATATGTATTTCATACACAAGGCTAAAGATAATATTTATCAACAGAGGGATACTTCGTAGAAGGCCGTCGACATTATCGCAACGTGTCGAGTGCAGACAGAATGAACTTTTTATGTCAGCGATATATCAAAATCCCTGGTATCGATACGATTAATTTTGGCGATAAAGCTTAGTTTTATCTTTTAAGAAATCCAACGTCGGAACGTCAAGAATGAACGAGATGTGACGTTTTTACATGTGTATCTATTCGTGGAAATTCGATAGCGAGAAAGTAAAGCAAAGCAGGACAACGCCACGATAACGGACTGCCTGTAACGTGATAACGATCCATCGTAACAAGGTTACGAATGAAAACTTGCTACCGTGATCACCACGATGCATCGCTGGCAAAGGATGGACGTAAAATTGCGAGATTCCGCGCGATATAGAAACGTAAATGAATCATTGTTATGAAAACGGAAGTGAACGAGGGCTTGGGTCATTTGGCGTTGCTTTTTAGCGGGAGGTGGGTGGGGGGTGGGGGGGGGGAGGAGAAGGCGCGTTTAGAAAATACGTAGCACGCTGATCGAACGGATGCAATTTGACAAGGGACAATTTTTTTCGAGGAAAAAAATCAGAACTTGATCACGAAGTTATTTACGAGGAACGCGTGACTCTTTTCTCCAACTGTTGTCAAACATTGCGCATAGCACGCAACGGTTTACTCATCGTGTATCATTGACATTTTTCGCATTTGTGATTTCCGTAGAGAAAACGAGATAAGGCTGATGTCGGAGGCACATAGGCCGCTATAAAATGACTTTGCTCTTTACGAGTGTGACAGTGAATCACTGTTAATAACGACCACCAAACTGTTTGGCTGTCGCTCTCACCGTCATGTTTGACATTCTAGACGCCCACCTGCGGGATTCGCTAAAACGAAGACGAATCGCGACGCTCTTCGGCATTGTCGTCGATCGAGAGGGGCCTCTTAAATGCAATATCGGTATTCTCGAGCACGTGCGGGAACGCATACTACCGGAAACGACGTTCGAATTATTAACGCCTCGATGAAGGGAGACAGTGAAGTGCCGGTGCAGCCGCCATTGTGTTGAAAAGTTTAAGAACAATAGTAGAGATACTTAGAGATACTTATGCATGGAAGGAAAAAGAGGGACAGAAATGCGATGAGCCGAAGGCGTGCCGTGTAATTTGCAAGGTTGTATTTATCATCGATTTTACAGACTACTGATCGAAACGGGAGATTATTCTCGTAATACAGTGTATCGGAAGGAAGCGCGCGAGAAATAAGTGAGAAAGAAAGAGAGGCAAAAGCCCGGTAAATTGAAGGTGCGTCATGTGAACGTGTTACATTAACTCATTCGCGCGGCTGTCATTGTATATTTTGTGGACAAAATGCATTCAGGCAACGCAGTGTAGAAATGATTCAAAAAAACATTGAAAAGTTGACTAGATGATATGGTAGTAAAGAGAAAAATGAAAAATATAACGTATTGCTATTAAATTTTCCAAAAAAAAATTTTTTTAGTGAACAAACGAAAGATTGTACACACACACATATATATATATATACGTATGTATTAATCATATATATATATATATAATGATTAATACATATATATATATGTATTATATATTATATATGTAATATATATATGTATATGTATTATATATTATATATGTAATATATATATATGTATATGTATTATATATTATATATGTAATATATATATATGTATATGTATTATATATTATATATGTAATATATATATGTATATGTATTATATATTATATATGTATATATATATATAATGATTAATACATATATATATATATGTATATGTATTATATATTATATATGTATATATATATATATGATTAATGCATATATATATATATGTATATGTATTATATATTATATATAATATATATATATATATATATATGTGTGTGTGTGTGTGTGTATTATATATGTAATATATATGTATGTACATAAATGTAATACAATAAATGTAATATATATATAATATATATATATATATATATATATATATATGTATTAATCATCGGAAAATATACGTCTAAAACGTTTTCTCTGTCTTTGAAAAAGAATCTGTTCATCGCTATCGCGACACTTTTCAAAATTATTTTTACGTTTGCCGATGCTCAATTACAAACGAAATTATTTCGCGATTAATTAAAAAAAGTGTCGAAACTGTTTCGTAATTACATAAAATAATTATTCGAAATCAATCGCGACTATTAACTTGCACACGTTGATGCGTTGATTATTGCCACAAAAATACACCACGAGCCTGACTCGTTACGTCCTGCGCGAATGGGTTAAAGTATTTTATACATCGCATTGATTGTTGATCGTTGACATCTGTTTCTGACAGAGTATCTACACCGTGAGACAAAGTGGCGCGTGAAAGATAAACCAAACGAAAAGCGAGTAATTTTTCATTGAGTAACGCTCGAATTTTCGTTACGAATTATATAATCGACAAAAGAAAAAGAAAAAGAGAAAAAGAGAAGGAGAGAGAGAGAGAGAGATGTGTAAAGTACATAGAGAATGACCTTCACAGACTTCTTCTCGTCTGTTTGTCTATCATCGATCGAGAGAAGAGCCCAGAGAGAGATAAGGTCGTGCGCGATTTAATTATTATTCATCCGCGATCGTTTTGGCGGTTGTAAAGAAAAGGATGCGGCACGCATGCCGGAAGAGATGATTCTAGCGTGGCACTATTCTGGCAAGAGTATCGGCGAGATCGTCTTCTAAGAAAAACTGCAGTTGGCTATGCCGTGTCACTCGGCACAGCACGTGTATCGTGAGAGATGACGGTCACTTATACCGCCGAAGTCGCTACCTGTAGAGGTTTCGGTTGCTTTCTAAAATTACTCCTAAGGTAAGTAAGTTTCGGCTTGCTATATAACTCTGTTTAGCCGACGGAATTGCACGCGTACACACAATTCGCTCTCGTTGATTTCTACGTTTTGCTCGTTCTGTTATTTCGAATCTTGTCGATGACATTCATTTCGGTCGACTCCTACACGTTATCGCTACGACGTTTCCTTATAGTTGGAGATAATCGTTGTGTACTCAGCACTCGGCAGACAGTGTTCTTTAAATGAACGAACGATAAATTTCCAGATACTCTGTTACTCCATTAATGGATCTTTCCTGAAAAATTGTCTTTTTTCATGATTTTGCAACCGGCGCGATTATCAGATATCATCATCGCGTCTGAACGGTATTCCAACACTTCCGCCATTGCGTTCCGCGAAGAAATCGTGTCATTTGAGCGCGAAGGATATCAAGAAGAAACGCAATCAAGGTTACGCGTATCTCTTGAGAATTGCACATATAGCGCCGAGCGTGCGTGTAAGATGATCATATCCGTCGTTTTCTAGCACTTGCGTTTCACGTAGCATTCGTTATTTACGAGGTTGTTGAAACTGACAGGGTAATTAAAACTAACCTAAAAGGACTGTTATTTTTCATCTTGCACGGAGCTTCGTTTGCTTCGTTGATTCAACACGTTACGACGCCGAGCTGTTTTTAACACGTTAAACTTTTCATTCAGGCCATTTGATATTTTTGACTGAAGATTGATATATTATCACACGATATTTTATTACATCATCAGTCCAGCTTGTATAGAGTATCACTACTTATCACATCGTGTACACGTGGCGCTGCAATCAGTTTTAACTTTTCGGTTAGTTTTCAGGTTTAACCTGTTTTTCTTTTCTTTTTCTTCTGTTGAACCGTGGTCATCGACTTTTCTATCATTGTTTCAATTCATATATATATACATACATACATATATACATACATACATACATATATACATACATATATACATATATTCGTTAGTAAAAAGAACCTGCCGTTTTTACCGCATTAAATATACCAGCGTGTACCATCGGTGGTACACGCGGTCTGAATTGAAAGTTTAACGTGTACCATCGGTGGTACACGTGGTACCGACCGTGTTAAAGATAGTTTCTATATATAGAACATCGATGCAGGGCTTGTTCCTGTTTTTCTTTTCTTTTCCTTCTGTTGAACAGTGGTCATCGACTTTTCTATCATTGTTTCAATTCATATATATATACATACATGCATATATACATACATACATACATACATACATACATATATATATATATACATACATATATACATATATTCGTTAGTAAAAAGAACCTGCCGTTTTTACCGCATTAAATAAATATACCAGCGTGTACCATCGGTGGTACACGCGGTCTGAATTGAAAGTTTAACGTGTACCATCGGTGGTACACGTGGTACCGACCGTGTTAAAGATAGTTTCTATATATAGAACATCGATGCAGGGCTTGTTCCTGTTTTTCTTTTCTTTTCCTTCTGTTGAACAGTGGTCATCGACTTTTCTATCATTGTTTCAATTCATATATATATACATACATGCATATATACATACATACATACATACATATATACATACATATATACATATATTCGTTAGTAAAAAGAACCTGCCGTTTTTACCGCATTAAATAAATATACCAGCGTGTACCATCGGTGGTACACGCGGTCTGAATTGAAAGTTTAACGTGTACCATCGGTGGTACACGTGGTACCGACCGTGTTGAAGATAGTTTCTATATATAGAACATCGATGCAGGGCTTGTTCCTGTTTTTCTTTTCTTTTTCTTCTGTTGAACAGTGGTCATTGACTTTTCTATCATTGTTTCAATTCATATATATATACATACATACATATATACATATATTCGTTATTCTGCGCGAATGGGTTAATATGTATCTTCTGGGATTGATTTTAAGCACGACCAATAATCGTGATAGTCGTGTTTCATTATGGCGATGATGTTTTAAAAAATTTTATATAATACATTTAATACCTATATACTCGAGTTAGGTTTAGGTTAGTTATTAATTACATTGTATCCCGTACTCGGTTGTTGCATGTTTCAAACTTGTCACGTGCAAGCCGTGCCCTAAATTGCGCGAATGTTGGACACTTGTTTGTTCTTCGAAGAACTCGTCGGTTTACAGTTATTGCAATTTATCTGAATTTCTCTGTCGTACTGCAACGAAATTTCAGCCAGCGTTCTATCGTTCCGCAAACGAAATGTAACAGATAGCAGCGGAAATTGAAACAATTTTCAGGGAAGTAACAGATATCATTCTTCGGTGAAATTCTGTCGTTCTAAAGTAATTATTACGTACTAATACGTAACGTAATTCCAAAGTTACGCACTCTATAACGTTGTAATATCATTGAACATCGTGCGTGTAAAAGAATCCTTGTCACGGCAAAGCTAGGACAAGTGGAATTTTGTAGTATTCTTGCTTCTGAGAGACTCGTTGAAGTATCGAGTGTTTGAACGTGTAACAGTAATATTTACCCGCGTGTCTCTAATTCCAGTCGCTTTTTACTATTCACGGTACAACACCGTTTCACCTTCGTTCATTAGCGGAACGTTTATTGCGATAACAGAACTTCTTAACGATCCAACGACCTACAAGCGTATATTTCACGAAACGTTTCACGCTTATCCTTACGATATGTTTCGATCGCGCGCGTCACTCTCTCGGAAAAAATACATGATAATTGTGTAGATTTCGTATTCAAGGCCCGCAACAAGACCATAATTCCGCGAATCGATCCGCGTTTATTTCCCTACGTTTGCTCGTCATTAGGTCACGTAATGTGTACAGTAGCTTAGCAAAGGCGTAGAATCGTCTCCTACAAAACGCGTGTTGTACGAAATCTCAACTAGTGTTGCGTTGAAACTGGATTATATTGATAAAAAGAAATCTGCTATATATGAATTATATATATATATATATATACCCTATATATATATATATATATATATATATATATATATAGGGTATTTAAATATAGTCGATTATTATGTTCAATGGAATCATTTCTGGCACTCATTATGTGTGTCAGCAGGCCATTCGTGTCGCACATATGTTAATTTTTTATTCAACCCATTCGCGCGGCAGCTATTATGTATATTTTCTGGACAAAATGCACTCAGGCAATGCAGTGTAGAAATGATTCGAAAAAAACACTGAAGAGCTGACTAGATGGTATCGTGGTATGGTAGTAAAGTGAAAAGTGAAAAATATAACGTATTACTCTTTATTGATAATAAATTTTCCAGAAAAAAATTCTTTAGTAAACAAACAAAAGATTGTATACATGCACATATACATATACATATACATACATATATATACGTACATACATATATATATATATATATACATACATACATATATACATATATTCGTTATTCTGCGCGAATGGGTTAATATGTATCTTCTGGGATTGATTTTAAGCATGACCAATAATCGTGATAGTCGTGTTTCATTATGGCGATGATGTTTTAAAAAATTTTATATAATACATTTAATACCTATACACTTGAGTTAGGTTTAGGTTAGTTATTAATTAATTTATTAATCATTTGTTAACTACATAAAGGGTTAATAATACTTTTTTCAAATAACACTTCCGTGAGTGTATTCTGATCATGCGATCATGCTAGCGCGTAAACAGCCAATTTGCCCAAGATCACTGTGAACAATGGAGAATTGTGCGAGACCGTCACACAGATATCAATTTTCATGTTCAAGGACTGTTCAATTGCGAAATTCTTTAAAATATACAATTGCGAAGATTCCCCCCTTTCCCCCAGAAGAGAAGAGAACGATCTCGTAATTCTAATATATCCAATGTGATTAAGCAAAGACTGGTCGTAGGAACGATCGATAATTTCCCGCCAGAACCAACTAATAGATGAAAAGTCTCGGGCACACATTTCGCGATTGAAAATATCGTGAATGAAATTTTACAATTTTATTTTAAAATTTTCTGTTTCGTGTTACACATTTTTTGCCTCCCGCAACGATGCAATGACTTTCGCAGTGATAGCTAAAGAAATGAATTTTTCAATTCTATTTTTATTTATTAGAAATCAAAATAATTTTCGTATCGTGGCTAGTTATGCCAATACCAGTCAAAACGACTGGTACTTGTCGAGGTGTAAAATTGAGTCGTACGATCTATTCACCGAATTGATCAGTCTCGTGCAACGTTTACACGCGTTTTCAGAATTTATACTGCTCATCGTTCGATACGATAGTGATAATTAACAAGAAAATTGCTCATTTTCGTTACCAATTGACGACCATATGCTTGAACGTATAATATCTCGCACGGAATTAGGAGCTTCTCGAGTTTTGGGACCAAAAAATTTGGAATTTTGTATGCACGGTGAGCAACGAAACGAAAAATTTGGAACTTTCATAATTATGTAGACAGAAAAAAATGGGGACCGAACTTCTTTTCCATCATCGTGAAATGATTTTACCGAAACATTGAGATTTATTCGCTTTGATAAAGAAAAAAAAGGTGACGGAGTCCACGTTTACAAAGTGATGAAATTTGCTTTGACATCAGCTGTGTGGGATAAGTTTAGCCGAAATAGTCAGAGTTGCTACAAACTGGGTGCAAATGTTACAATTGACAGACAACTCTTTCCATCCGAAGCCAGACGCAGATTTATTCGATGTTTGCCGAATTAACCCGACAAATTTGGTATTAACTGTACTGCGTAACACGGGATTTCTATTGCAAGAAAGTAATAAATCAATAAATATAAAAATATTCGTATTATTACGCATTTTTTAAAGACAATTTTAAACTGGTTTTGGTAGAAATAGCTTCGTCTTAACATGTTTAAGTAGTTTCAGCGTTAAAATAATTATAATTCTTAAATTTAATTTTTCAAAGACTATTTTCACTG
Organism: Tetragonula carbonaria; assembly: GCA_032399595.1. NCBI lineage: Eukaryota > Metazoa > Arthropoda > Insecta > Hymenoptera > Apidae > Tetragonula > Tetragonula carbonaria. Next base: position 1,363,022 of record JAUCRC010000003.1, read on the forward strand.
GTTTTGGTAGAAATTGCTTCGTCTTAACAGTCTAGGTACTTCGAGCGTTAAAATAATTATAATTCTTAAATTTAAAAAATTCTGAAATTTAATATTTTAAAGACCATTTTCACTGGTTTTGATAGAAATTGCTTCGTTTTAACACGTCTAGGTAGTTCTAGCGTTAAAATAATTATAATTCTTAAATTTAATTTTTTGAAGACCATTTTCACTGGTTTTGGTAGAAATAGCTTCGTCTTAACACTTTACCGACCGTGTATTAGCGGTGAATAGTTAGCTGATTAATAGGCCACCGGTCGGTAAAGTGTTAAAATATGTTAGTCGATTAATAGGCTACCGGTCGGTAAAGTGTTAACACGTCTAGGTACTTCTAGCGTTGAAATAATTATAATTCTTAAATTTAAAAAATTCTTAAATCTAATTTTTTAAAGACCATTTTCACTGGTTTTGATAGAAATTGCTTCGTCTTAACACTTTACCGACCGTGTATTGCAATGTAAATATAATAATAGGCTACCGGTCGGTAAAGTGTTAACACGTCTGTAATTGAAATAATTATAATTCTTAAATTTAAAAAATTCTTAAATCTAATTTTTTAAAGACCATTTTCACTGGTTTTGATAGAAATTGCTTCGTCTTAACAGTCTAGATACGTCTAGCGTTGAAATATTAATTTCTTAAATTTAAAATACTATGTTTCCCTTGTTTTTCTAGATGGCGGGCAAGCATATACAAGCTCGTGTGGTTGGACCTGCTCCTATTTCTTTCCATATATTACACGCTGTCGTGCATCTACCGATTGATACTAGATGACGAACAGAAGAAGACATTCGAGGCTATAGTGGCGTACTGCAACGAGTACAGCGATCTGATTCCACTGTCTTTCGTCCTGGGCTTCTACGTCAGTATTGTTATGACCAGATGGTGGAATCAATACATGGTGATACCGTGGCCAGATTCAATCGCGGTTTTCGTGTCAGCCACTATTCACGGCAACGACGAGAGAGGTCGATTGATGCGACGAACTATCGTCAGGTGCGTTTAATGCTTGCACATTATACGATAGCGAGCGAAAGTTTCACGGCCATCTGTCATGAAAAATGATAAATTTCATAATGAATTCACGAACATTCGTCAGTGAAAACGAAACGTTCCTTCTTTCGACAAGTGGAAATCCTAAGATCTTTCCATAGCATAACGGGACAGTAACTATCGTTAATAACAGTAATTATCATGATTAATTTCAAGGAGAGAAATAGAGAATTCACAAACTGAATATATTAAAAAAATAAAAAATATTCAGGATCTATATATCTATATATCTAAAAAATATTCATTATATATATATAATATAAAAATTATGTATATATAAGATAAAAATTATATATATAATATAAAAATTATATATATAATATTAAATATATTTTTAATTATATATGTAATATATGTATATATCTAAAAAATATTCATGATCTATATATATATAAAATATAAAAATTATATATATAATATAAAAAATATATACGTGTATAAAAATTATATACATATATAAAATATAAAAATTATACGAATAAATTCTATTCTGGTTAAAAATCTCAAATAATAATAAATTTTTTTAAATAAAATAATCATAAAAAGAAATTCTATTTCTCTCCTTAAGATCGATCCACGACAATTACCGTTTCCACTTTTTAAGCCTTTACGTACAATTCAGTTCTAACATTTACACCAACTCTGCTAAAGCAAAACTTTCCCCTGACAGCAATTGTCTCTCCTTTCGTTTTTCGTTTCAGATACGTGTGCGTTTGTTTAACGCTTGTGTTGGCGATGGTCTCGCCGCGCGTGAAGAAACGATTCCCCACGTTGGAGCACTTTGTGGAGACTGGCTTGTTGCTGGAGAACGAGCTGGTGATATTCCAAAGTCTCAATGCAAAGTTCCCTAAACCGAGCAAGCATTGGTTACCGATTGTGTGGGCGTCGAGCATCGTGACAAGAGCGAGGAAGGAGGGCCGGATTCGCGACGACTTTGCCGTGAAAACGTTGATAGACGAACTGAACAAGTTTCGCGGCCTGTGCGGTAGCCTCATGCACTATGACACCATTAGCGTACCTTTGGTTTACACTCAGGTAGATGTGACGAACCATCTAGCAATCAAAGCTACGTACGTTGTGTCACACGTTTGTCTCACACACACGTTTTACAAGAATGTTTTCCGTAGGTAGTCACGTTGGCGGTGTACACATATTTCCTAACGAGCGTGATGGGCCGGCAATGGCTGCAGAATTCATCGACGTCGATGATCGATTACTACTTCCCAGTTTTCACGACGTTGCAGTTCTTCTTTTACATGGGCTGGCTGAAGGTGGCTGAGACGTTGATCAATCCCTTTGGCGAGGATGACGATGACTTTGAAGTCAACTGGATAATCGACAGAAATTTACAAGTATATCGATCCACTTTAAAACGTTTACTCTTTGTAAATGGATCGTTCCTTTAACAAGTATACAAAGCACTCAACTTTAACGAATACATAGATTGGCCTTTTCAAAATGGAATTTAAATTATAATTATTCAAATAATTATTTAAATAATATTAATGTTATAATTATTTAAATATTAGCATCCGTTTCAGGACAAGATTCTAACATTCGATATGTCGCAGTCAATTAAAATAATTAAATTAGTTTACTATTGAATCCTCTTTCTAATTATTATTTCTTATAATCCATTTGTTCTTAAACATACTACACTTTGAGTTAAAATATTATTCTATTATATATATACATATATATATATATATATACAATTTTTTTTAATAAATCTAAATATAATAATTTGTTATCATTAACCGCATAACAAGGATTAACCTAAGGTATCTTTAATATGTTCATATTAGCATCCGTTTCAGGATAAGATTCTAACATTCGATATGTCGCAGTCAATTAAAATAATTAAATTAGTTTACTATTGAATCCTCTTTCTAATTATTATTTCTTATAATCCATTTGTTCTTAAACATACTACACTTTGATTTAAAATATTATTATATTTTATATATATATATATGTATATATATATACAATTTTTTTTAATAAATCTAAATATAATAATTTGTTATCATTAACCGCATAACAAGGATTAACCATATCTTTAATATGTTCAATGTGTTTCGTAACAGGTGAGCTACCTCATCGTCGACGAGATGCACCACGAGCATCCGGAATTGATCCGCGATCAATACTGGGACGAGATCTTCCCTACGGAGCTTCCGTACACGGCGGCAGCGCAGGCCTTCCGCGAAGAGCATCCCCAACCGTCCACCGCTGGAATTCAGTTGTCCGCGGCTCAGCAAGAACTTCAACCATCCTCGGTCAGGATCGATGAAATGGCAGCGGACTATCAACAGAAGTTCCATTCCGACGTGGCGGACGACGCCGCGTCTGGTATACATTTCACAGCGACCGGGAAAATGTCGAGGTTGGTTTTCGAGACACCGATGCCGATTTTTTTCTTTTTTTTTTTTTTATGAACGTTTCACTCGACGCGATACGGTTTTCTGTAAATCATGCTCACGTGGCTAAACGCTTGACCAGGAGCGCAACCGAGAGTGGTAAAATAGCGAGGTAATGACAATTTCCTTTCCCGTACGTATGTACGCATCTTGTTGCTGTATGCAAGTCGCGACATCGAGTGCGATGTACGAAGCATAAAGAAATTGAATCACGGAATTGAAGGTGTTTTGTATGTTTATTCGTAGAAGCGCCAGTAGAGTGAGCAATCGGGATCGTACACTGAGCGGTGGCTCCACTCCGAGCATCATCGGCGGCTCCCTAACAAGAGTGAACAGCGTGACGAGCGTGTTGAAACGATTGTTCAGCAAAGAAGACAGGCCAGATGGTGGCACGTCAGCTGGTACTAAAACTCCTGGAAGACTCGCTACGTCTAGTTCGGCTGCTTCGTTGCAAAATCGAGCCATTGGTATATACGTGTAGATTTTGTATTCTCTATGCGTTAGGGACGGACACAGACATGCGTCGGCGTGTTCTTCTTAAAATCGTTCAAAAGTGTTTGTAACAAAGATCTTTTAACAGCAGGCGGAGGCTCGATGAGGATTGGAGTGATCAAGGAAGAGGCGGACGAACAAATGACGTTAACGTCAATGAAATCGGACAAGAGACCTCACGTACAGAGCATATTCTCCACGGGGCCACCGCCTCCAAGCGCTCCGGTTGCTGTTCCCGGCATGGAATACTCACGAAATGGGGAGATATTTTCGTGTAGCGCTCCTGTAACCGGTGTCGCGTTGGCAGGGAGTAACGGTGATGGAAGCGGCGACGACAGGGGATACGGGCCTGAATCAAGGTTAACACAATTTTCATTCTATAATCATTCTAGGGGAATCGTTCGCCTCGCCAAACGAGGTTGAAGCAATGAGAATTTCGCGAATTTTCAGCGCGCAACGAGCGACGCAGTCAGCGCGATCGAGCATCACTTACGAGCCAGCAACGAGCTACGTTGGCAGCGTTGTGGATGACCTTGTAAGCAGCCGTAGTTCGTCGTCGTCGTCGTCGGCTAGCGTCAACTCGGACGACGAATTCACAAAATTGAAGACGAAAAGAGAGAGACAAAGACGTGATAGGGTTGAGCAAAGACTGGCTAGAAGTATCAGCGGGCACACTAACTTGATCAGTGGACATTCGAGAGGTTCCCTAGACAATGAACATCTCTTGCTATCGGAGTTGGCGAATACCTCGCGTTTATCCATGGCGCGGGACGACCGTGACGACAAAACAATCGAAAGTGACCGTCTTTAGCAGACCTGTCTATGGGCTTACTTTGAAGTCTAATTTGTCTTCAATTTCTGCAATGTTTCTACGACAACTGTCGATCAGTCAAAGTCGATCGAAGAAAGTACGTGAATTTTGGATTAATGTTGATCCGTACGATCAAGATTCATCGCCATATTTAATGTACATACGGATTTTTAATTAGAACGAGTTTAAGTAGTTGTAACAATTGACGAAAAACGCAAGGTGGGAAAGAGCTAGATTGCATAGAGCTAATCAAATGTAAAACGGGGAAGAAACTGAACTAAGTCGCGTTTAGATATACGTAAAAATAAGTAGAGCCACTCTTGAATTTCCGCTGTAAGTTTACGTATATCGTAAACCTGTTTGTAAAACTTGGCTAAAAGCGAAACGAAATTTCAACCGCTTCGTGCAATTTTTTGGATTTTGTTGCAAGCAGCAAGACGTTTGCCTTCTGATATAAATATGACTCGAAGATTGTGTAAAAGATTCAAAGGTTACATTACGCAAGTGTGCAAACATCGAAAGTATCGTGTTTCAACAATGAATTTGCTACCTATACCGGTATACCTCTCACTTCAAATTCTACGTATCGAAAAAATGACAATAATAATACGAGGACATTGTCATGGAATATCGCCTTAAAGCGTATCGATATCTACATTTTTATATATTTACATTTAGCGAATACGTGTTACAAGGTAAATCGTAGTTGTCTAAAGTTCAAAAAATTCATAATCCAGCAAGTCGATCCTCCTGTTCAATTTTTCTCGCCTCGTAGCATCACGGAGACTAATTGCTCGCAGAAGTAGTTCTCGACAACATTCTGATCAAACTTTTGTACTCGGTTTGCGAATTTTCGTCGTTACGAAGATGTTGAAAGTGCCTGCGTTGTGCCTATCTTTATGCAATCAGGAATTAGTACTCGACACTTTTTTTATCGTTAAATAACGCACAGCAGCTCAAGTTCCCGCTCTTTCGAATAACGCGCGATCAAAGTTAGCAATGCGTTCGAGCATGTACATTCCACGAATCAAGGAGAATCTATAGATCGAAGAGAAAGTCAATGAAACGACCGCACGTCCGCAGGATATATGCCTGATTTCGTATTTTTCTTACGTTTGTAATATGTAGTATGTATTATCGTAATGTCGCACACACGTTCAACCAAAATACAGATGATAAATATAGATTCTACTTGTAGACGATAGGAGAGTAACTTTAGGGGAGATTTCGTATCGATAAACGACGGCGAGTGAGAAAAAAAGAAATCTTGCGTCTAGAAGAATTAGCGAAAGAACGTACAAATTCTGGGTATCAAAATTGCGTACGCGTGTATAGAAGCTCACACGTAACAAGCCTAGTTTACACGCCCGTTACTGCCTCCGTCACTGTGTGCAATTCTTTCATTTTGGAATTCCACATTCCACACGGCGATTAATGAAATCCGACGGTGCTCGTACAGCCAAGCGTTTCGTTCAACAGTATTAACGAAGTATCGAAGAGGTGCTACTTTCTCGGATTGTCTTGGGAGCTTTGGAAGCTTTTTTCCTGAATAAAGCAAAAGTGAATTGCAAACACGAACAAATGCAGTTTTTCCTTTACTTCGAACCACCGCTCCCCCGGTGTGAACGATAGCCGGGAAGAACAACGCGCGGAACGGAGTATTCGAATTTTCCCGCCGGAAAGAGCCGCGAGATGTCGCGGCGGTCGACGGACGACAGCGAGTCGAAGGGGGACGCTTCGTGAAAGATCGGGCGACCTCGGCGGCGTTCGGGCGTCGTCGTTCGGCTCCGCGAGCAGGCGTCGGCAGCTCGCGGAGTGGGGGCCGTCAGTGGGCAGCCGTCGGCGAGAGGTGGCGGTGGTTTTGCAAGGCGAAGAAAAGAGGGGTTAAGTGAGCCGTGCCGGGCCGTAGAAGCGAGCTAGCGGTGGCGCGGCCCGTGCTCGTGCCATAGGGCCTCTGCCAGGCATTAGTGCAATCGTTTACAAGATGGCAGACGGTCCGTCCGCGGAGGACGCGGCCACCGATCTGGGGGACAGTGATTCTCGTTTGACGAGGGAGCGACACAAACGTCAGGACGCTTCGTCTTCGATGACGTCGTTGAGCACGGGCCAGGACATCGCGAGACGCATCCACGAAGACGCTTCGACACCCGAGACGCATCCTCAT